>VYXC01009664.1:0-159145 GCA_013397175.1 Platysteira castanea
TGTGTGTGTGTGTGCGTGTGACAGCCTCTGCTTTGTGCCGCCCGGCCGGGGGGCAGCGCCGGGCCGGGACACCACTCCCCACACCCCTCGCGGGGCTCCGGTGAATGGAGGCGGCGTATCCGGCGGCCGCGGGGCAGCGCCTCCCGGCCGGAGCGCGGCGCAGCCCGAAAGTTTCCCGAGCGGGAGCGCCGCCGCCCCGCACGGGGACCGGCGGGCGGGCACATCGGGCTGCGGCGGGGATATGGCCCTCGGCCCCCTCAGTTCTTTTTTCTTTCCGTCACCGACTTTCGACTTTAGGAGGGCTGAGGCCGGGGGTTTTCTCGAGGAGCGCGGTGCACTGTGACTCCGGTCGATGCCAGTGTAGGTAAAGGGCACAAAGGTAAAATTACACCTCGTGTACTGAGTGTTTAGTGAAGTGCATTCCTGCGTGTTTTGGGAAGAAAATTACTGAAATTTATAAGTCTTCTCGCCTTGTTTTTAGTTAAAAATGTGCCCAGGCTAACAGCTACCCTTTGCTGGTGGGGTAGGCACTTTGGCCTATCTCAGATCAGGTTGTCAGATCGGGATTCAGGTTTGTAATTCAGGTCTGACCTGCAGCTGGCTGATCATGATTGCTGTCAGCTCTAGTTCCTATGTATCTTCCACTGTTTTTCAACAGTGAATGTGGCCCTCTGCGTGCATCAGGGTTATTCAGTGAATTCCATGTAGTATTTCACTCGGAGCTGTCATGTTTTTGTAAAACAAAGTGAAACCTTTTGTTATTTTAAAAGTTGAATGGTGACTGAAAGTCGGCAAGAATTTAAAGTGTTCTTCAGCTTGAACAGCGTTTCTTCCTCTTCCCATGAAGCATTTTTGTTTCTCAGGAACATACTGCTACTGTTTTAGCAGTTCAGTGTGGGAGAATTAGACTTCTTTTTCATGAAATGCAGTAGTGGCCTTTGTAAAAACAAATTTTCATGGCCTAACCATGAAAATGGTTAGTATCATCGGGAGTTTGGACTGGTAACTTAACATGGAGGAATTTGAAAGAACGCACTAGGTAGGAGATTATGAAGAATTTCTGTTTGAAAGTACTTGTTTTGCCACTGCTTTTTAGGAATCTGAAGCAGTCTGCACCACATAGATGATGTTAATAGTACTGTGTTTTAATTCTTAGGATTATAATTTCTGATGTAATGTCAGGAGCTTCTCTGAAATATTGATTTCACAACTCTGGAAATCGAAATCCTCTGTCTCGCCCAAGTCTGTTAAGGAAGTTAAGCAGATCTCTTTGTCTTTGTAACTGACTTTCTTCTTGTGACTTTGACAGAACATGTCACTTTTGGGAACAGTGAATAAATGTAGCTATAGAAGGCACCTGTACCATGAAGATCAAGGCTGTAATTAGCAAATATTTTTATATAGGCCATGAAACTGATACAGATTCATTATAATGTTAGCTCTTGTTGCTGTTGTTCTGTCATTGCAACATTAGCTGTTGCATTTGCCTCTTACTTTTACCAGATTATGTTTCCCATTGCTTTTGTGAAAAAAAATCATACACAGAATCTCTTTTGCTATATTTTCCCAAAACTAACAGCAGACTTAGCCCTTGATAGTCTGGATGATACTTTTTATTGCATCCTGGCTACTGAACATATGATAAATTCAGAACTTCAGCCTTTACCTTATTGCTGCACAGAAAGGGAACTTATCTCCCCTTCTCTCTTTTCTTCTCTAGTTTCTTGGCTTGCTGTCTGGGAGCTTACGGAAAGGTGTTTGCTCTCTTCAGTGTCACCTTGCATCTTCTGTTAGCTAAAGAAGAGAGACAAGGTCAGCAGTGTCTGCTGCTTTTCCAGCCTTTGTTTTTTTTGTGCCTTGTGTTGTTGTTGGTATGTTAATCCTTTGCAGCGCTCATGGCTTTCCTCGGTAGAAACTATAACAGTAGTGACTCGAAAAGTGATACCCGGATAGCTCTGTTTGCTGGTCGTGGTCTTGAGCAGCAGCAAAACTACCCAGAGTATCTGCATTTTTCATGCTCCTTGAGCATAAAAGCTGCTTCCAGACTCCTGGAGACAGATGCCGTATCAATTTACTTGCTGCAGGTTTGAAATCAAAACCAAGGCATCTTTGAATGCAGAGTGTATGTTCTAGAAAAATATTTTCTGTTTGCATTGAGGGACTGATGGTTTCTAAGCCGTGGCTATTCCCAACCCCCCATTCCCACTGCATTTTGAGGAGAGAGGATTACTAATGTGGATTTATTAGAGGTGTTTGAGGGAGTTTTTAGATAGCTGAAAACTGTGAAACCAGATGCTGCCATGTTTTGGTTAGTTTAGTCAGAACGGAGTGAGGTGCTGGGTGCTCGTTTCTGGACACCCTGCTCCCCCGAAGTAGGTCATCTGGCGTGTCAGAGAGGCAGAGAGTTGAGGCACTCTGCAGGAGAGCTGCTTTCTGCCTCTCATGAAATAATAAACTTAAAGGCAGTTTGCTTTGTCCTTGTGTTTACTAGGTATACAGAAATGTTGTAGAACAATAGTTTCTAGGGAGTGAAAGTCAAGAATTCTTACTAGTTCCTGAAGTGAGCGATGTTCAGAGAGAGCTGGGCTGGTGTTTGTAATGTGGGAAACAGCATTGTTTCTTCATCCTGAGGTGGAGAAACGAGGCCTGTGCTGATCACTTCACCTGTGAACCATTGTCCTCTCTTGACAAAGTTACTACATGAGATCCTGGTACACATTTTGAAAAATGACTTTTTTGTTTGTTTTGCTTTGCAGATATGTGCGTCTTGGCCCAGGAATCCAAAAGTTATTTCTGTTTTAGGTAGTTCCAATTTAAATTTTTCTTGAAAATAATTAGGCACATTAGTTTTCTCATAATAATGTCGTCATCGGTGTTCTGCCTAATTAAACTGTTGCTCTGTTCAGTGGTAGGTAAAGTAATTCTTCCAAATGTTAAATTTTTGGCTTTTTTTTTTTCCTTGAAGTAATCTTTTTTCCCCATCATAAGGATTCTTAATTGTTTCATAAATGTTAATGCCATGAGTAAGTTAAAAGTACATTGAAATACATAATATATATTTTATATTCAATTAAGTATATGTGACACAACAAATTAGTTTCTCACCATTAATGAAGGGAGTTCAAATTTTAAACCCAGCATAAATAATAACTTTGTGTGCAGTGAGGTGGCCTGACAGTGTGCATTTTTAAGCTTTAATAGAGTATTGTAAATTTTAAGAATTCAGGTGCAGAGGAATATATCTTGATTAGAGAATAGCAACCCACTGCATTTTAAATTACTGCAGCTATACATGAAACCCTGGTGTCAGTAAAATTTTAGAAATACTCATGCTAAGAAAAATGTCTGTTAGAGTGGAAGCTCAGGCATTCTGGTATAGCCTGTATTTGTTCACAGTTGTAGAAACAAACTTTGTGGTTTAGAGACTTTTTTGTACTGTAGGTTTGCTATGCTGGTTTTGGTCCTGATCTCATTAGCCAGTATTGAGGTGACATGTAATAACTGTTGGTTATTTGGTGGAGCAGACAGTGTGGCGAACATGGCACACTTGGCAGATTCCTGAGTTCTCAAGTGTTGCTTCTCTCTTACAGTCATGACAAAATACAGGTGCAAAATAAAATGCTATACAGGTGTGGTTTTACCTTACCCAGTTTTCCTCAGCTCATATCAGTTACTGTCTGCAGAGGACACACAACCATAGAAACAGATGTGAAAACGGGTAGTGGGATGTACCACAGATAGAATATAGCTGAAATTTTATCAGACAAAAATGGTAGATGTAGTATGTTTATAGAATTTGGTAGCAATTGTCTTCGGCAACATCCTTTTTTAGATTTTTTTTTTTTTTTTTTTGATTAATGAAATTAAATACAAACTTTGTTTCACATAAGATGTTTAATCAGAAAAAGAAATATAGTTAGGTAGCCTGTGTTTCAGCAGTTTTGCTGTTTGGATAGATGGGGCACTGGTTTCCTCTGTCGCTTCAGAGGTATCTATTGCGTGGTGCTTGGAGGTGATGTGGATGATACTTGCTGTGCCAAGACTGGGCTGATCAGCCAAGATAGATCAATAACCAAAAATAAATGAGTAAGCCTTCAGTTTATTATCTATTTGATAGAAAGGCAGATTTTAGCCTTCTGAGCTGTTTGAAGTTTCTACATTCCAGAGATAATCAGAGTATTTATGAGCACCTTAATAAAGAGAAGTGACACAAGTGTGACAGCAGGTACTGAAGTTTATGGAGAAGCTAAAGGCTGTGGATGCTCTTCCTGATGCAGGGTCATGTCCCCTTACAGTGTGAGGAGCTGCTTTTAGCTGACTACTGTCTCTTGCCTGTCTTTCCCTATGGGTTACACTGGATCAGCTCTGTGCAAATACAGAGGAGCCATCAGACCCTGTAGGAGAACAGGAAGAGGGCTAACAAAAGCAGGCGCTGGGGTGGGGTTGTTGGTTCTGCTAGCAGTGCATCATTTAAAAAGTATGTGTTTTATTTTTAAGAAAATAGAGGCTAAATCTTGGAAAAAAATTGTCAATTTCTCTTTGGATTTAACTGTATAACTTATTTATATTCCTTCCAAAAAGTCATTGAACACTGTTTTAGAACCTTTCCTTCAAAATAATATTAGATCCTTGCAAGGGTGGGAAGGTTTAGAAAGGATTGATGGTATTCATTAAGCATATAAACTATAAATGAAACATAGTGGGATTTTCTAACTCATCCTTGTCAAATTTAAGTTGGTTGAAATAATGCTTTTTGTATACCAATTAAGTATTAGTTAACTATATAGTAAAATAAAACACTTAATTCCTTCAGTCCTTTCACAGGGTTGGGAGAGAAGAGGAACACTATGTCCTGTTAAAACTTACTCTGTATATGGAAAGTTAAACTGGTGTATTACTCTAAATTTTTTTAGAGCATTCTGGTCTAATAAACATTTCAAGGAAGAGCAATAAATTAAGTCTCCTGTTTAGCAAAACCTGGCACTGATACCAAAGAAGAGTCCCAAGCATTGATCATACTGACCTCTTGGTTGTAATGCAGTAAGAACATCCTCAGCATACCATGGCTGCAAGGTTTTTCCTTCCTTTTCTTACAATAGCAGTGTATCCATCACACTTGTTTTCTCCCACATCTGTTGTGTGTTGGACTTGGCTCCCAGTGCCATCCTGGGCCACTGCTGTTTCAGGGGAGCTGACTTCTTAGTTGACATCCTAATGATCTTTCAGATGACGACAAGAAAAGTATTTTTCAACCTTTTAATGCAGAAGGAGAGATACGTGGCTCTATGATATGCTCTCGGGCTGAATTTTGATAGCTGTCATGACAACAAATGACACGTTCATTTCCCTGAATGGATGGTGTCCTTCCAGACACACACACAGAGTGTTATCAAATTTGACAGGTCTTGAGTGATGGCATGTCAAGGATGCTGGATTCCACCACGGGAGACTTGGGCTGCTGCAAATGCACACTGCCACTTGGCTTAGCAAAACTTACTGTAGGCTTTTTCTTGGGTTTGAGTTCAGGGTTTTTTTAGTTTGTTTTTATGAGTATCCTTTGAGTTTTAATTTTAAATCGATTTCATGTTGGTTGAAAATTTAATTGGTAATTTTAGATTGAAAGTTTGTTTGTTAAATAGTAGAAGAGAAAAAAGGTAGCTGGGCTTCATCCAGTCACTTTACAGGTACATGTGTTTTAGATGCCTTCAGTATTTTTAGTAAAAATTTCAGCAAAACCAGAAGGGTAGGTCTTGAGTATTTGTTAAGTTGGAAGCGAGCGCTCTGTTCACTAGTTTTTTTCATTTTGTGTTTGTGCTGTCAGTCAGCTGTGGTACAGACACTCCATGGTAGTTCAGCTGTAGAGTGCAGGGCCAGGAGCTGTCACCTGTGTAGATGGGCTGCAAACAGGGGCAGTCAGTGGCACAGATGGCTTATTTGGTTTATTTATAGGCTTGGCTGTTGTTTATTTGTAAGGTTGCAGTGTCAGTTGGCCAGGTGTTTCTGGTTTAACTGGACTGAAGAAGGTCCTGTAAGTTGGGTAAAATCCTATAAATGCTGGTTTTTGTGTGTTTTGTATTGGAATGTTAAGCTGGATTATGGTCTGTCAGTATCCAGTGCTCTGGTAACTGACTCAAATGATCTGCAAACAGTAGTTTTTCATGCATGGTGGTGTATTTATTTATTTATAGTTATGAACTACTTTGGCTAGCAATACTGTCTGGCTATACCTGTAATGTAAGTGACTTGAAAACTGGTACCATTTAGGTGCTGGGAAGAAAGTCCCGTGTTTGTATCTTTAGTTAGTCCTTCTTACCAGAACTTGAAATTCTGTGTATGGAGCAACTTTGGAAATGTAAGTTACGACATAGCATTTTTCCCAGTGAATATTGAAATTTTGTAAAAGTCCCTGCTATTTTTTCGGCTTTGTGGTTTTAATTAAGAATGTTTTTGTTCCAGTCATAAAAGAGGTTAGTTATGATATATCTTGCTTAACTGTGCTTTCCTTCAATCATTGCACATTGAATGCAAAAATATGTAGGTGGCATTTACCGTTATAGAGATGTGTATTTTTACATCAAAAAAAGAGTGAAGCCATTTAGAGTATAAACATCCTGAGCAACACCTTTCCTGTCTTTCAGAAAAAAGATGAAAAGAAAAATGGATGATCAATCTCCTTCCTTTACATTTTCAGGTCTGTAGGCAGCCTTTCTGCTAGTGCTGCAGGGCTAATATAGAAATAATTATATTGTGGCCTATTCATAAATTCACACTGTTTTGAATTCCTTTTAATTCAAATAGAGAAAGAAATTAATGCTAATATCCCAAATAATTAATGCTATAATAAAGGATCTGCCTTCCACTTGACACTAAATGACTTATGTTCCATTACATCAAAAGACTTAAATAATTTTGAGCATTCAATATTAAAATTCTAGTTCATGCATATTAGAAATTTAATCAGATATCTCAGTAAGGACTGTATGGATTGTATTGAGTTTAAACACTGGTAATCACAAAGCTTGTGTTTAGCACAAGTATCAAGATATGACACATGATTTTTATGAGCTTTGAGGCTCTTAAGGGATGCATGGGGAATCATAATGAGCTGAAATGTTATAGACTTCCTATAGCAGAAAACTGTTAAAGTCTGGGTAATGTCATTACTGTGATGATGTGTGTCTTCCTCCGTTAGTCTTGTCTTGTAATGCTCTTGGTTGTATTCCTTTAGGATCTTTTCTGATTTTGCTGACAGGAGATTCTGGATGTTTATTTTATTAAGATATTTCACCTCTCTGGAAGGCGCAATGTCAAAGCTTTGCCAAAGTTTCATTCTTTGTTTTGTATCTCAACTTTTCCTTCTGTTGCTGTGGCCCTGTGAAAATGCAAGCATGTGCTTAGTACCTCTAGTGGTCCTATTGGAATGAATGTCTCTTATTTACAAAATACGAAGCTTAGCCATAAGTACATTTTTTCCAAGGCAAGACCCACAGTTACATTGCAAGTCAGTTCTTTTTTAGTTACACATTCTTCACGTGTCACAACATGTGTATGGAATTATGTGTTGAACTTCTGCTGTAGTGTCACACAGCCAGGTTATTTCTAGAGACAGATGTTACACCTATACATTGTGTATGGCATGACTTTTCCAGCAGTCCCGTAAAATCAGTGTGGCTCCTAGTAGTTCAGAATTGTTTAATGAATGGTAACACTGAGCTGTTATAGAACAGGTGTGGATCAGGCAGTGATTGATATAATGCCTGCTTAAGTTGATGGAAAAGGAAGTTAGTCCCTCAGGGGGGAAACAAGGAATTAGTTAGTTTGGTGTTTAGTTTAAAAACATGGAAACCTAGAATGTAAAACAGAAAACCAAAATGTATGAAAACAGGAAAGAAAATGAGAAAACTAAAATGTGATGCAAGAAAGTTTCTTAAATGCATTGTGGGTTGTAATTCCTGTTTTGGAGGAATCAAGGTTTGAAAATATTAATGCAGATCATGGAAATTAATAACTTTTAAAATGCTTTCCCCCCCATGTTTTAACTGTATCAGATTGTTTAATGGTGCAGCTAGACCTGGTTTCAATGTTCTGTTATAAAAGTCTTTTCAACTTGCCCTTCTGATTTGTCTGTTCTGTTCTTTGATATTTTTTTTCCCGTCTTTCTGGATAGATAATTTTAGTGGGTAAGTAGCTGGTCATTTGGATTCCTTTGAGTTAATATAAGTGGTATACTTGTGGTTAAAAGAAGATACCATACATAATTGCAATCTGAATTAATGGCCATTGACTTACTCTTCTGCAGCAGTAGCATACATAGCATTACTGAGCGTACATAACATTTGAAGCAGCTTGGTATTTAGTAGATTATACTGTGCTTGCTAAGCAGGTAGTAAAATTTTAAATGCTTCGTTCTTCAAAAGTAGCAATCCTGAATCTGATGTCGGTGAGTCATGAATGCAGGTGAGTCAAGGTGGAGTTGTGCTAGAGAGGAGGTAATTTTTCCAGTGCCACTCCCTGGTCAGCTCTGCCTGCGTATTGCCCACCTGACTGGTAGGAGCCCTTGGCTCTTGTTTCTGCACCATTTTCCTGCCACAGGCTTTTTGAATGTGAGGGATGTGTGCCTAGTTTGCGGGATGTCATGCTTGATGTTAAGCAGCTGGATTTCAGTGGATTTTAAAATTGCTGATACTGTTCTAAGATTGTGGTTTCTACTAGACATTAAGAAGACCCCTGCAAGACCCAACAACAATCAAAACTCCAAACCTCAATATTAATACATGCACCTGATATAAATATAATTCATAGTTTTGGCAGTTGTGTACATGTACATTTAGATTTTCCTAGGGAAGTACAATTTTATTTTATGAATCTGTAAATATTTATTCAAGAAAAACTTGATTTAGTTGGTGCATACCTTGATTGTTGTGCTGTCTAAACTGATGATGATCACCCGTGCTTTTGCTTTGTTAATCTTTTCCCTCCTCCTTTTCCATTTTGCAGTATTTTGTAGATAATTAGAAGTAGCCTTTATTGTGAGTGGACATGTTTTTGGGTTGTCTGTAATCCATTCATATGGCAGAAATATTTAAGCAAAGAAAATAAAATATTAGATAAAACTAGAAAAATGTATTCTGTCTAGCGTGATTACACACATTTGGGAATGAGTACGATTTGACTGGAACATTGCAGTTACGTGGTGTGTGGAAGTAGAGTTGATGAGATTTCTGAAATGAGGATACACTTGAACTCTTGCTTACAAGATTTCTGTATAATTGTTTTTAACTTCTTCTATGAATATATTCTGCAATTGTGTTAGAGCATTGGGGTGGGCTCCTGCATGGGTCAGTTAATACATAATTCCTTAAATAAAAGGAAACATTTTTACATTGAGAAATGTAATAAATAAATGTTTTGCATTGTTTTTCTAGAATTTTCAGTGGCATTGATTTGAAGCACTGTAAATTTATGGAAGGCTAAAATGACTGTGTGTAACTATTTTGTGGAGAAATCTGTGTTCCTGCAGCTGCTGTGTGCGACTGATCATCATATGTTGTCTTGCATCATGCAGCCCTTTGCTCTAATACTGCTTTCAAAGCATCCAAATCTGCTTCCTTACCCCATATCCCTTCTTCTCCCTTTGCAGTACCGGAGAGCACAGGTCAGTGCCTCAGAAATCCACATCCTCTGCTTAATGCACTCTTTCCATGCAGCTCAGGGGCTGTCAGGTAGCTGAATGGCGTCCAGCTGCTGTGTTATGAAGCCCTTTGTCTAACAATCCGCTGTTAAAGTTCCCGTGGAGGCTATTACTCATGTATTCTTTATGCCGGAAGAGTCTTTCCATTAAATTAACAGCTGTGAATAGGGTTTGGATGAAGATATTTTTGTTAGTGTTTTGTTGTCTCACTATTCTAACCCCATAGTTGCACAGAGTCACAGAAATGAGGTTGTCTGTTTGCTTATATCTGCTCAGGGAAGGAGTAACTGTAGGGTGCTTTACAGGTTATTCTGTTGAATATAATGTTCTTGTTTTCTACCTTTTATGTATATGCTTGCAGCTTGGTATTTGGGAATGATTAATTAAATCTGAACTTATTGTGGTCCAAATTGGGGTAGGATTTACCAGTATGCACTGGCTTTGGGCTAAGATGAATTGTATAAAAATAACACTGTACCTTCCTTCACTATACATCCTCTTCTTTCTGCTTGTTCACTCTTCACGATGTGGGAGAGCTGCCGTAGAGAGAATTGTGTGATGAGGTTCAGCACTGGATCCCAGTGTCATAGGGTGTTGGGGAAATGGTGGAAGCAATATTATTTCAGTTTTTCTGTTTTCCATTAGCTGGATGTTCTCTTTTTTGTAATATTTTATCAGAAATTTGCTGTTCTGTGTTATTCTGTACTGAAGTGAAGTGTAGCCTGGGGTTTTCAGCTTGTAGATGTGCTGTAATATACTTACTGACTGTTGCTGATTCTGAGGACTTATATGCAACACTGGTCTGAAACTTAAAAATTTTTAAGGGCAGGTAAAGGAAAGAGGGTTGGAAAATAGAAATCTCGAGTTCTGGAAGAGTTAGACAAAGGATATATATGATTCACAATTAGTAGCCTTAAATGTGTATGTACATTTTAAAAAGTTTCATTTGGGCATACTTCCAAGATTATTTTTTAAAGTAATTGTTTTGTGCATATCAGCTTTTGCTGCAAAGTGGACATAATGCAGGTTGCTGAGTCATTGACCCTTGTAACCAAGACTTTGTATCTCTTCAGCTTATTTAGCTTCATACCAAGAAGCAGTAGAAAAGTGATTTTTATATAAAATCACTAGTGAATAAACTTGTTCACAAAGGAAAGACTTGATTTTTTCTCTGGTATGTCTAATTTTTTATCATTATGTATGGACTTAGAAAATGTGCTCAGCTGAGATTGATCACTGGTGTGTGAAATGACCAAATTGTAACAATGGAGGATTTTCTGAGATGGGTAATATATTTTCATATGTAGCTTCCAACAGTGACTTTAATACACTGAAGGCCACACTTTCAATGCTTCTGTTATTGAAATGTAGTGCTCTGATCATTTTTCTGCTGAACTTCAATTTAGAACTTCATATGGAAAACATCCAAATTAAAAAACATCAAAGCAAAATAATAAGAATTGTCTTGGAATGCAGGAAGATCTTTAAGTACAGAGTTAAAATAGTTAGCAAGAGCTTGAGAAAGTGCACAGGACACTTTAAAGGCTAAATCTGGAAGTAAGAAAGGAAAAGACTGGCACGTACCTTGATGTTGTAATAGTTTACTAACCTTGCATACAGGAAGTGAACTTTTGCATTCTTACTGTTGATAGCTTCATTTCCCATCTTGAATCTTTTGGCTTTGCTTTACCTAAAGGATTGTTACAACTTTACTGATAGATCCTCAAGAAGTGTATTGCCACTTGCAGAGCCCTGAATTGGTCCTCTGCTGCACTTCAGAGCCACCAGGTGAACTCTTCCAAATATTTAATCAACTGAATTATGATACTCAAGCCACTTATGAATGTGTTTGGTTAATTTTTCTGAGGTTTGGATTTGGGACTTTGTAAAGAAAAGCACATATGGGAAGAAGAAAATGATGGTTAAAAGAAGTGTATGCACAGTTGAGAATTGGTTCTGGCTCTTTGGCATTTTAGGTGTGCCACTGTGAGAACTGTTTCTCTAGGATTCTCTAGTTCTTCTGCCAGTGTAGAAATAGCTGTGGGAGGATGATGGTGTTCGTGAGGCTTCAATAGCTGACAGCTTTTTTGTTTTCTACACATACAATTAAAAATACTATAGAAGTTGAATTTCACACTGCTTTTACTGAAAGAATGCTAAGAAGAAAAGTAATCTGTAATATCCAGGAAAACCTCTGTATATCATGCTGAAGTCATTCAGGTTTTCCTTTCTTTACAGTAGGTCTGAACCTGTCAAACATAGATTTTGGTGGTTCTTGAATTGTTCTAGCAGCATCAGCAGATGGTTTCAATGCAATCTGCAAAGTATATGGAAAGTTCTGTAAGGTGCAGATTTTCTGGGGTTTTTGTTTGGTTTTCTTCTGCCTTGCAACAAATACTAAATTGTTCAGGAAATTTAGCATACTTTATCTGTCTGCTGGGCACAGTAAAATTTTGCTGTAGCACGTGGAAGCTGCTTTTCATCCTACCCACAAGCTCAGTGTACCTGAAAAACCCAGTTATTGGCTGTGGAGTGTGTTGGGGGAGAGATCTGCCCTTCAGCCTAAATCGTAGTAGACATGGGGATTTTCTTCATCTCTTGTATTACAGAGGACTCTTCTGCCTGCTTTAGTTTCTACATTGTCTTTTCAGCTCAGCCCACACATTTCTCTTGCTTTTCTAGGAATAGCTTCCCTAAATGGCAACACCAGCAGCTGGCAGCTCTGTGCTTGTTACGCCTGGGGAAAAAGCCCAGGCTTTCTCTAAGCCCACTGCCTCTAGCAGCAATGAGCAGATACTCATTGTTAGGAGATGTGAGTGGCAGGTATGGGGTAGTCTTGTCTCTGCATGGCTGAAACCCTCATCAGCTGCAGCAGCTGAATGGATCCTGGTCTTGGATGAACTTGATGGATTAGTGTAGTGGAAGAGTGTCTGCTCTGTTACGTATGTCAGTTGATGCTGCCATGAGTTGTTTTAGGTGGTTGCTAATATTCTCTCCCAGATATGGTGGAAATGCTTTTGATTTTCTCGTTTATTCATAGATACATTGCAGTAGGTCTGGATTGGACTCTGATAATAGAATCACCTGTATTTCCTTGCCGTCTTTTTCCAAGTCACCTCCGTGTACTGGATAAATAGCACACGTACGCTGTCTCCAAACCAGATATTTCTATGGAATACGCACATGGGAAGTTTGTTACAGATTTTAAGGTCCACCCCACTGTAGTAAGATTATTTCCTTGATTTCTGTGTGTGTTTAAAAACATAATATCACCCCCAAAGCAGGTCTTGTCAACAGAGTTACTGCTCCCTGTTAATTTTCATCCTTGCGGTAAAAAGATGTGTGTTAAGATAACTTAGTTTCAAGATGCGATATGAAGTTTAAAGAGAGGAACTGTGTGTGCCTGCAAAAAGGTGAATGATTCTCTGTTTCTCTGTATCTGTGATTCCATCTGTGAAAGAGAAAAGCAAGGAGGAAAATCGTTCTGGTCATGTAATGTTACTTGATTTCAGCTTGCTAGTCTGAGTTTTCTTTCTCAGAAAAGAACAACCATTTAACCACAGATTGCAAATAGTGGAAATTAGACACTTCCAAGAAGTAAAAATGGTAGTAGAAAGATGAATTAGTTGATTTCTACCTACAGCGCAGGACTTGCTCATTTTGGCAACAGCAAGATGTTTAGTTCAGCTCCACCAATTTTTTTTGAAATCTCACTCTAATTTGCTGAGCTTGGAGACTGTGATTATTTCAGCCAGCAGGAAAGCCTTATTTCTTTTGTCAGGGTTTTTTTTGAAATCTGTTTGCTAATTCTTTTGGGTTTTGTTTTGGAGGTTTTTGGGTTTTCTGTTGTTTTTTTTTTTTTTTTTTGAATGTAACTTCGTCACGTGCACCATTAAACATTTTATGCAGGAATGAGAAGTAATTATTTCTTCTTTGGTTGGTTCACACTGGAATAGCCATAAAACCCTTGATCCTGATTCTCCATGGTTCTGCAACTTGTAAATCATTTACTTTGTGCTCCAAGTGCAGTGTGTTTGTATAAATCTACTGCTGATATTGATGTATCATTTCTACTTCAGTCTCACTTAAGGCAAGTGTAAATAACTTTACAGAGTTGCAAAACAGTAGGGAAATAAGCCTCCACAAGCTAAGGCATCAGATTTATTTTCTGGGGCAAATGAAGAGGTTCTTTGAAGCCTGATCAAAGCCCAGGCTTTCCAGTTGTATGTAGTATAAATCTGGTGGCATTTGAGCAGAATTTGTTGGCTTCAGGAGTTTTGGTTTTGTTTCCTTTTTTTTTTTTTTTTTATTGGGGCTTTATATCTCTGGAACCCATATTCAACATATTTCTGGAAATGACAAGTGTACTGCCATATGGCATACCAGATTTCAATCCACTCTGAGATGCATGTGTGAATTTTAGAGTGCCTGGAAGAAATGAATGAATACCACATTCTCAATTTTATCTATTGCCGAGCTCTGTAGGCAGAGGAACGGGAAGGCTTTGAAGTAAATTCTGCTGGAGGGATTGTGTGCTTATTTCTGAGCCACCATCGTAATGCAGCAAGGTGTAGGACATAATTTATGTTTCAAAATATGCACTAATTTCGGCAGTTTGTGTCAGTTTGTGCTGCTGTGCTGTTCTGGGAGATGGTAAGAAATACTGAGCATCCTTTGCTACTGGCAACTGTTACCATTTTCAATTCTTCGTTTCCAACCCTTTTTGTGTCTAAACCTCTCTTTCAGTCTTTAATGCCTGAACTTAATTCTTAAGTATTGTTGAACTGTTATTCTTGTATATGCTGTGCTTCCTTAAAAGGTGCTGTATTGATTGTACTTTGAGTAGATTTCTTAAGCTTTGGTTAGTTAGTGAAAGCTAAGGAAGCATTACTAAAGGTAGTTCTGCCAGGGTTATTTTTAATCCTGGAGACTTTATGTAAACTTTTTAAATGCAGAAGAGATGTTTGAGGAAATTGTGTCAGGTTTTGGTTAGAAAAAGCGTTTCCTGCTTGCAGAGGGCAAGCTATTAAGGTAGTTCCTTAAGATCAGTTGTGTGATCAGCTTACACCATTCTGTGAATTTTCTTCAGAATCAAAACCAATTAATTTTGAGGGTTTTTTTTTTAATGTAGAAAGGGAGGAGAAACTTACTTGTGAGATAGCTAATTTGAGTGATTAATATTTTGCCACAGTAGTTGCTTAGCTGGTAGAATTTGTTAAAATTAATTCTGTCTTCCTCTAACAATAAGAGAGTGTTCACAGGGGAAATAATGTTATTCTACTAAATCCTTTCCCCCAAATTTTTCTTTTAAAAAATGTACCTTGATGCAGTAATTGTTCACAACCACTTCCAATGCACAGCCGTATGCTCTTTGATTTGTGCGAAACCCCAAGGCTTTTCATAAGATTCTGAGTTTCCTCCATGTTAGGTCATCTCCATGATTCAATTTAATTTGCTATGTGCCAGTTAATTGCTGTTTCTGACCTTGAATGAAAAAGTATGTTGTGTGTTCCAGTTGTATCAAAAAGGTGACAGCAAAGGAGTGATCCTGAAGTGATGTAA
Source organism: Platysteira castanea (assembly GCA_013397175.1). Lineage (NCBI taxonomy): Eukaryota > Metazoa > Chordata > Aves > Passeriformes > Platysteira > Platysteira castanea. The sequence continues at coordinate 15,254 of VYXC01009664.1, forward strand.
AGCAGCAGTTTTACATGTTTTTATAATTGCCAACATCTTTGATTTTCTCACACACGCGGTGGAAAAATGTTTTCCTTCTTCCTAGAAAACACTGATTTGCTAGGTCTATGTTACTTAATAAATCAGTTTGACAAGATTGGATGTCCTGATGGGTCGAGAAGCAGGAAGCTGTGGTTCTTGCCAGTGGCAGCAGGGCCAGGAGCTGCACTTCGGGGTCTGTGTGTGTGTGATCCTCCTCCGGCCCTTGGGACAGCTCTCCCTGGTTAGAGGTCACGGTCAGGAGCCTGAACAGACACAGAGTGGGGAGTTCCTGATGCTGAGAACATGTCCTCTTGTAGGTGACAGTGGCCACAAAAGGAAAATTCATGGCGTTTTCAAGGAGGAGAAAACTATATACCTCCTTTCTTTCTGAATTTTTTTTGGTAGTTTTTTTCTTTGGTGTGTGATATATTTTCAAATTATCTTCCTCTTTCTGAGACAATGTATTTTTTAAAATAATTTAAGGAAAAATTTTTTTTAATACAAAATCTTAGTTCATATCTGTATTCCACTTAAAGACTTCTGGAGTATAGAGATTCCCGCAGTAGTACTAAGTCATTGTTCTTTGCTTTTGAAATTCTGTGACACCGTATGTAGCACTGAGTATATATTCAATGTAATGTTTATCTGAAATCAAGAATTTGCATTTCATAAGTGCAATTTCTGTGTGTTTTGGTAGGAATAAAATAAAGGACATTTTAGAGTTTTTAGCTTTACCTGCTTTATGCACAAACAATTTTGAAACATAAGGTTTTGTGTCAGAATGGCAATACACTTCTTAAATTGCCATCCGTATAGAAACTGGTTTTGAAATGGTTTAAGAAGGGTATTAGTACACTGTGAATTTGTTAGTTAGTCCTCTTTCTTCATATATTTGTTTCAAAATTCTTCTTCCAACTTTTCTAGAAATTCCATATATATTCATATCTGTAAAGAAACCTAGATAAGAAACTCTTGGAAAAAATCACAAAATGGAACATGTAGTCAATCTGAAGAATTCCTGTATGCTGAACCTTTTCATCATGTGTCTGACTTGAATCAAAATTAGCAACAAACATCTCCCCAGTTCTTCCCTTTCTGAAAGACTGACTTGAATTTGTTAGCATTTTATTTTATCTTTCAGGATTATAGTTTAAACTGTCAATACAAAACCCTATCTAAAACCTGAGCTCTTTTGGTGAAATCATTGCAGGTGATACATGTTTCCTTTATTGTGTATAAATTTTCTTAACTGTATTATCTCTGAAATTTCAGTGTATCAAAAACGGTGTTTGTTCCAAGGCTATTACCAGCCAACCCTTATTTTCTATTAAATTGTTCTGAATGCTGTAATAATTGGTGGTTGCTTGTCGTCAGTTTAAGTAAAACTAAGCTCTGCATAGCTCTTCTGTGTGTATTTGTCCTTCCCTGTCTGTGAAGGGAATTGCTATGTGCTTAAAACATTTCTGCATCTCTTTCAGTGTTCCTCTAACATTTTGGCTGGTTTTGTCTTGTTCCTTCCTCTGCTTTTGCACTGCTTGACCTTCTCATGTCAGTTATCTTTACCAGCCACTTACTAAAAGACTGCATCTGCTACCCATGCTCTTGTTTTGAAAACACCAGCAAAGAGCAATTCTGAAATAAAATTGTGATTGCATGCCCATCCAAGCTTTATTGCTTGGTACATATTGCAGGTAGAGTGGCATTAAGGAAGATGTGATAGCATGCTTTAGCAATCAAAATATATCCCTGGTGGATTTATACTCTCGTTTACATGTTGGTACTGTTTGGAGAAGCTCTATAGACCTGAAGCAGAACTCTTACTGCCCTTAGGCCATCAATTTACACATACTTCTAGTTCTGCAAGTTTTCTTTGAAATCATAGATGTGTGTGGTTGGCTTGTTTTGTTTTGGGTTGGGTTTTTCTAGTGAACAATTGTTTCATAACATTTGGTGGTAATTAGCTTGAGTCAGTCATTTGAGTTGGGGAGGGGAAATCCTGCCTTGCTGAGAATCACAGAAGTCTTGTGATTCTGATTTTTGAGGACCCCATGGATCTCATTCCATTTTGCGGTGAAGCTTTTATATAGGTACACAAGATGCCATTCGAAGTTTGTGGATGTGCATGTATTATTCTAATGGCTTATTCTTTAATTTGACATTATAAATTTTACTGATTAACATATGCCAATAACTTTAGGCTGGTGTTTAAGTGAGGATTACCTACTCTTCTGCTCACCAGTGTAAGTTGCCTTCAAGTAGCAGGTCCACACAGTCCTCCTGCCTGTCTGCTCTAGGGAGAGCAGGGATAGGAAAAGAAAGTTTTTCCTATGGGTACATTGAAAGGCTGGACAAATAAACAATACCACTATCATTTGAGGTGATTCTTCCTTTAAGCTGTATTCAAACAGGAGGCATTTTTGCCCTGTGACAATGTTGAGCTTGGTTCTCAGACCCAAAGTGCTCATTTGAAGCTCCCATCAGGTTCTATCCTGCAGAAGAGAGGAGTCATGTTTCTGTGGTGAAGCCAGGTAGCTTTTTTAGGTGGCAAAGCTAAAACTGGCTTCTGAGACACAAGCTAAGCAAAGTGTGTTACATTTATCCTTACAGTTTATATACTGATAAGTAATAGGCATAGAAACCCATGCTAGAGATTTTGATTGCTATGTCCTCCAGATGGTTGCCCTTTTTTCTGTTCTCTCTTTCCTTTGTATCACATGAAGTAAGACAGTAATATGTCTTTAATAGAAATAAATTGCCCTGAGTTGCTTTGTTTTGGGTATTTTTTTGAAATGTTGAATATTGATTGACCCTTCTTAAACTCATTAATGCATGTCATCAGCAGGAAACGTAAGAATTTTGGTTGAAGGAACTTTGCATATGTAAAGCTACTACAAACTGGTAAAATATAAGGTGAGAGTAATTTTATTTTGGGGAATGAATGAATGATTGGTGTACCCCATTTCTGGGGTTATAACCAGTACTCGATGGTGCATTATGCTTTTTATCCTTGATATTATTTTGTCATGGTAGGCTTATTGCTGAGTCGTGGATCAACACCAGAAGTTTGAATCCTGTTCAATTCTTTTTTGAATCCTTTTTTTTTTTAAATTTTTTTTTGTTTGCCACCATATGTCAAATGTGCTAAGAACATGAAGCTTGTTGTACTGCTTTCTTAAGGTACCTAGTGCTTCTAAAAATACAGTAGCTGTAATTTGAGCACTTGATATGTTCATAGTCTGTAAGTTCTAGTTTTGAAAATACTTAATTCTTACTGGGAACTGCTACTTTATATTTGTCAAGAAGAAAGCACTTGTGGCATCTGTGATATTGCTGATTTAAATGAAAGGTTGCTATAACTATTTTTTTTTAATAAAAATTGTGTGTATGCTGTAGCAATTAACAGTGAGTTTTTGAACTTGCTCTTGGGCTTCATGGAAATAGACTTTTGTGATCTGAAGCATGTGGGGTGTTTGTGCTCCTTTGCAGTTTGAGATGTGTAAATTCCCTAAAGGATCTGTTCTTGTTACAGGATCCATATTTGCCATTATAGTCTACTGAAAGGAATGGTAAATTAGAAAAAAACCCAAATATCATTATTATCACACAGAGACTTCTTTAAAGTTAACCAGAATTTTCAAAATTATTTAAGTGTACAAGTACAATCTAGTGTTTTCAGATCTTTATTAGTTTTAAAAAACTCAGAGATTATAATATAAGCTTTATTTTTAGGCAAAGACATTCGGATCATGAAGCTGGTGTGTTCATATTTCTCTTAGCAAAGCTTCTGTTCCTTCAGGTCAATAAAGACATGTTAAAGTCTGTGCAGAAAACCCCCTGGAAATACACCAGAAAAACCCATGTGATCAAGCATGGAAAGATGCCTCTTCCTTTTGTTTCCTTTTGTCGCAGAAAGGAAAAAAAAAAAACCAAATCCAAACCTCATGTTATTGTCTTTTAATCTTCCGTGCACTGAGAAAGCTCTGGGCCAGATCTTCCCATTTTGATTGTGGAATTGGAGTACAAACCTTGAAATTACTTAACTACCCTCCCTCCCCCGATCAGCATCTTCTCTCTCTCAATCTGGAATTTATCTGTTTCTCAGGTTGTCAGTAGGCAAAAGACAAAATTTCGTAAAGGACAAAATTTAATAAAACTATAATGAGAATTGTTTGCTGAAATGACTGAAATATTTAAAAGTCTGTTCTTGGAGCTTTGAGCCTTTCTGTACTAGAAACAAAGTGTTTGGCATGTGTGTTCGAAAGTGGACAGCGTATGTTTTCTTGGCTTTTATATTTTAACAACAGATCATGTGTTTAAATAGCATCATGACATTTTGATTTCTAGCCTGCATGAGGAAGATGATTTAGTCAGGTTAGCTATTGAGAAAGAGCTATTCAACAAGGCTCTTGTGTACCATTCAGAGAGAGCTTTGACTGTTGTGACTGCCTACTACAAATGAGGGATTTTTAATTTGTTTTCTTTGTGTTTTTTGTTCCCAAAAGAAAGGACAGACCTAGACATCTATAAACATTTGGTTTTGGGTAGCTGGATGAACTTGGGAAATACTGTCTGAAGAGAGGGACACATTATTATTATATATCCATAAATAAACTGCACTGAAGTGGTGAAGCATTCAGAGCTTCTGAGAGTTGTCTAAACTTACTTGGAAATATTTAGGAATGATAGTTTTTAAAATCCAGATAGGATAAGAGCTTATTTTTTAAAATTTCATAATCTTTTCAGTAGCCTTCAGATTTGTGAGGTTTTGTTTTGATCTCCTCGCCCTGTTTTCCAACCTGATATAAGCCTGGATGAAAAGGTTCCTTACCCAGGAAATCTTTAAAAAACAACAAACAGAATAAAACAACCCCTAGCAAACAAGAAAATGAGAACTGTGGCACCACTGGAGTAAATGTTGGATTCATCTGGTGATTGTTATGGTTTACGTACGTTTTGAGCATTGGGACCAGGATAAGCCACAAGCAGAAGGAGTGGTTGTTTGAGAACCATGAAATAGCAACTGGCTTCTTCAAGGGATGGTGGGAAGAAGAGGCATTTCCCAAGTCTTTCTGAAATGCCTGGCAGAGAAAGGTAGCTCTGAATTTTCTTTCTTGCAAATGAAGTTTTATTAAGCTGTGATTGCCATCTATGTCATACTGTAAAGATGGTTGAAAAATGTGCTGATTCTCATTTCATTCAGTTTATTGTCATACCGTATGGGATTTAAATGAGACCTAATGGAGTAGTAATTGGATTTGATTGGATTTGCAGTGCCTGTGTGACATGAAGGAGGATTCATGGTACTGTGCTCAGTCTGTTGTAGAGAGGAAATGCAAAAATTAAATCTCATATAAAACTGGAAACAAATTGATTGAATATATCCTGAAACTTAAAAAAAAAAAAAATTGTAGCTGAAGAATTTAATTCTAGACTTTGTCAAAATGCTTCTGACAGGCTCATTGGCTGCATGATTCAGTGGGAAGATATTTTCAATTACCTGTGTATTTTCATACATATATTAACTGTTTATTTTCAGTCTATTAACTGTATATTGTAAGTAAATACAATAAAGTTATTATTAGACTTCAATTTAATTAGTTTAGAAGTTTAGTTTAAATTGTTGTGTTTGATATTCTCTGTTATGCTTTAACAGCAGAAACCATACAGGTTATTGATTTGAATTTGGTCCAAGCTGGTGATTTCTAAAATTGCTGCCTTGCAAAGAGATGTCTGTGAATATCTCTGAAAAGGATTTTGAGACTAAGTGCCCTAAGAAAATGGTAGCTGCTCTTCATCGGCACTGCTTTTGAATTGAAGCTATCTTGAGTTCTGGAGTGCAACTCTGCATTTATGTATTATGTGTTTCTTTGAATTTCTTTTTGAATTAGCTCTATTCTCTAAAATGTACCAGATTTTGACCAAGAAAATTTCTTCAGACTTTTCTGAGTATCGGTAATGACTGTATTCGGGAAAAAACCAATCAAACAGAAACAAAAAATACCCAACGCTAATTGTGTGAGTCTTGGTGTAAGAAGCACAGGCTTGGAATATGCAGCCCTAAATATAGCCACATTAATAATGAATGCTTTACTCTCTCCTGAATTTTATACTGTCTTGATGCCAGTAGCACTTGCCATATATATAAAGTGAGTTATATCCTTAGCATTGAAAGTGCTCTGGACAGATCAGGATTAGAAACTTTGTCTAAACCAGCCTGCTATTTTTGATCCTCATTTGCTTATATTTAAAAGTTTATTCATCTTTTCACAATAGAGATAGGGGATTCTAGGTAGAATGACTAACCAGCATATATTGCTCCAGTTATTTGGCACGTGCAGTTTTTTTCTTTAGTTTCACAGCAGTCTCTTGAGTAGTTTCATTTAAAAAACAGATAAACTTACATTTTAATATGCCTGCAAAGAAAGAAAAAAAATCCTTATGTTTTTTCTTTGCTGAATTAAAATACTGTTTCCCATTTTCCTTGGTTCTTATATGTTTTAAAACAACAAATAAACAGAATCCTGTTGAAGGGTTCAGCAAACTGAATTTGCCACATAATTAAACAGTAACACAGACACTTCCAAGGAAAAAGGGAAATCAGCAATTAAAATGGTTTAAGGAAAGCAGCAAGAAATCATACTCTTAAATTAAAATACCATTTGTCAATGAATACCATTTGTCCCTCAGTTGGGGGGGAATGTTATTTTCTTCTATGTAGACTTCAGATAAATTTCTTTTGTGCTTCTGGTAAGTTGGCATGTTTTACTACTGCTGTTAATGTTTTATTGGGAGAAAAGAATTTTGGGAAAACCAAAATAGTAGTTGAGGATGAAGAGGTAAGCAGTGAAAATCTTTGTAATTACTTGAGTCAATATGTCTTTTTTCAAAGAACTGGACCTGGAAGCTATTATCTTTGGGGGCAAATTTGGACAAGGTAATTGGCTTTGACCTTTTGCCAGATGTCTGGCAGTTCTTTTTCCCCCTCTCCCTTGCATCCAGATAAATGTCATGCCTTCAGGTTTTTGTTCCCTTGTTCTGGTTTCAGGAGTGGAGCTGCTTATGTAGCTAATCTGCGCTTAAAATTATTTCCACTTCTAACCCCAGTAGGACTCTCTTTTGGGGTATTCAGACAGAATTGACATAATTGGATTTCTGCCCAGATACTGTATTTAGATAGCTTTGGAGATGTCATTAATTTGACAGCTGCCATAAGAAATCTTTGTTTTGACTATTGTTACAGGGCCTACAAAGTTTCTATTGCATTTTTGTTTGTAGTCTGCCACTGAATTGCTGTGATTAAAATGAGTAAAATAAGACACCATCAAATGTGTACAAGACATGAAAGAGAGAAAATCAGTGCTAAAAACCTCAGAAGGTAGCCTGTTGCCAAATTTTATTTGGATATGATGAGATTCTGGAATACCTAGTTATCTTCCAAACACCAAAAACAGCAGAGCCTGCGGCTAGAGCTGCTGTGTGCTGTGATGGAACCAAAGCTGCGTTAACATTTCTCTTGTTGCCAGCCTAAAGCAAAGTTTCCCTGTGGTTCAGGCAAAAACTGCTTCAACTGCTTTTCTGATGGTTCACTTGGAAGAAAAAACAGGTTTTTGGGGGGACTGTGTTCTTGGGAACTAATGATCTTATCAACTCAGCCATTATTTCCAAAAGGAAACATGGATCTAAGGATCTTTGTTCTGCAAATTGAAGGTGGTGATTTTGGAGGCTGCTGTTCTGCCATGTTCCAAGAGGATGGTCACTGTACCACCTACCAAGTCGTGCAAGTGGCAAAACCACTTCAGAGTTCCATGTGTTTGTCTTCTGCTTCCCTTTGGCTCTTAGATGTGAACCTCTAGTTTTGGTAGTTTTGTACTTGAACCTTATGCAGGTTGTTGCAACTTGAACCTTGTTGCTTTTTGTCAGTTGCATCATCGGAGAAGACTCAGAAAAACTTTAAATCTGAAATACCAGTTTTTCACAGCCTTTGATATAGACTGACAGAAATATCTTACTCCTCCCAAGGAAGATAATTTTCATCAGTGCATTACTGGGTACTAACACCAGATATTATTTGAGCCTATTTCAGTGTCAGTAAGGGATTTTGTGTTGAGCGGTCTCCCCCACCTCAACTGTACTATTGCATTCTAGTTTAGTGTCTGTTTTTTTGAGTTCTTCAGCCCTGTGCTTTTTGGTACTGTAAATGAAACACTGAGTTTCAGTAAACGATAGATCTCTGCTCTTTCTGATGGTCGTGGTTTAGAGAGGTTTCTTCAACTTGCTCCCTCAGCTGGCGTCATTATTGATTTCACCTGAGGGCCAGGATGCCTGGACCTCTTTCTGCTGTCCTGTCTAAGTCAAGTGGCTCGTTCATGCTGACAGTACTTCAGATGCACTTTGCCTAAACAGTATAGGGCTGAACTTGTGAAATCTTCAGTGTCAGATGCTCTACTTGGGCAGTAATGCCTAGAGCATCCTTACGTCTGGTGGCTGAGCATCTGGAGGAAGGGTAAAACCCAGACACCCTCAGCAAACAGGCTCAGGTGTGGGGAGTGATGGCTGCAGCTGTTGGTAATAGCACCTTTTGCTGGGGAGTGCTCAAACCAGGCCTTGTTCCATCAGCATAAATTATCCACTTGCCACCTTGCAGTTTGAGTTAGAAAGAAGTTTCTGACAGTGGTTTCTCTGAAAACATCAGTCACAAACTGCTCTGTGCCTTTCCTCTAGTTTTTTGTATCTGCCTGGTGGCTTCAAAGACAAACACTAACCTTGACCCATCCCTCTTAAAATCTCCATTGCCATATATTTTAGCACCAAGACAGTAGTGGCAATATTGTTTTAAATTCAGACAGTGCTGTGTTGAATGTACACATAGGAAAAGTTTTCTTCAGACTGAGAAAGAATGAATAATTTACCAGAACAGAAACTCTAATAAGGATTTCAGTCAGCCTTTAACTTTGAATTGCCAGAAGGCTAAGTCTGCCTTACTTGACTCTCTGCAGCCCCTGGTACAGTCCATTTTCTGTTACATCTTACCCCAAAGCAAATCTTCTCAAACTGTCTAACTGAGATTTATTTGCTTATTTTAAATGTTAGTCATTTTAGCCATGAGTGGTAACCAGTTGTGTCTGCCTGGTGTTTCTCTGATACTGAGTTAATGTTACATCCTTCTGTGGTAGCTAATTCATCAGAATATGTGGTTTTCAGTTCTCCAAAAGGCATTTGTGAATGTCTTTTTCCAGTGGAGGTGTTAGTTTTCAGTAATCTACATGTACAGATTACTAGATTACTGTAGAGAGTATATTAATATGCTGTTTTTAGTCATCTTTCACAGTCCTAAAATCCACAAGTATTATATTAAAAGCTCTTACTCTAGTAGAGAGGTTTGGAAGAACTGGTATAATTCAGTGAGTTGTATATGTCTGCCATTAAAATGTTTTACATAAAGATGCAATAGGAAAAATAGATTTGTGAAGGAGTTGCTTGGGGCTGGTAAGTTGCTAACCACTGAGGTCATGCTCAAGAGATTCTGAGCTGATTGTATATTTAATGGAAAAGACTGTCGTCGTACAGTTTTTACAAACAAAGCATTAAATTATTGATCAGAAAAGGGCTGAAGCTCAAACGAAACCAATTATTAAACTGTATGTACAAAGTACTGGTTTATGAAATTCTTACTAACTATAGATGCTAAAACATTTCTAAAATGGTATCTGTAATTTGAATAATAAAGCATTCTATCAAGGAAACCAAAATAATTATCTCATTTTCAAACCATGGCCCAAGAAGCTCACTTAAGTGAAGTATTACCTAAGGCTGAAGTCTAATCCTTTCCTTTCCCTAGAGATACTGTGAGACAAAATTTAAGAACAGCTTTGATGCATATAGTTCAGTTTCTGCTTATCTATCATAATTGGTAATGCAGGTCTTTCAGCATACATTTGTAGGGGTTCTTAAAGTGGTTAGAGCTGTCCTAAGCATGAATCAAGACCTTTGTTGCTTTTCCTGTGTAGGCTTTAGGGATATTTATCCATATACTTACAGAGCCAGCTTGTAAACCCTTAAAGAAAGAAAATAAAAAAGGTTGTGAGCTCCGTTTCCTTATTGCAAATAAAAAAGAGAAAATAGGGGAATTGATATAAAATGGAGTTTGGATACTTCACCTTTCACTGATAGTTCTTGAATAGGAATGCTTAAAGAAACTGGAGCTATGATGGTGGCACGGCACCTTTGTTGTGAGCTTCCTTCAGATTCCAGAGTGACTGATCACATCTTGCACTTATTTTGGTGCTTGATTATTGGTCTGAACAACAGATCTATGGGGTTTTGGTCATGGGTGTTATTTTTTTGGTTTTGAGACTGCAATAGTGCATGTCTTCTCAAAGAGTTCCTAGCCTTCCTGTCAGGGAAGCTTTCTGGCCACCCATTCATGATTTTTCCACTGTGCTTTATGGGTTTTTTTTCTTTTTCTCATGCAGGGGCTGCCATGGAAGTTTGCAGCTCAGCATAATCAAATATGAATTAGATCAATATTAGCAAGTATCAAGATGGAAAATCCTGCTTAATCCAGGAATTTTAAAAAATTGCATATTACAATGAGTTTAGGTAGCAATTTGTTATCAGTATTAAGGTTTTTTAATAGACTTTTGGGGGAGAGCTAGAGGATGTAAAAAGCATGTGATTTCTCTTAAATTAATGTAAATTTGTACAATATATATTGTAGAATTCTCAGCTGATGCAGCCACTAACAGATGTAACCCTCCTCCTTTCTTTCCAGTTTAAAAAGATGCTAGTCATGCAAGTGGTTGGAGGATGTACATACAATACATAGGAAACTTGCAATGGCAGTTAGGTTTTGAAAGACAATATTTATTTTAAATACTGACATTATTTAAACAGCCAACTACTTGTGTGTCATGAGTAGATCAGGAGTTGGTGATTGTGCAGATAGATGTAAAAAATATTCTATCATGTATACACTAGTCTACAGAGGTTATACATTAGACTGCAGGAGTTAAATGAGAATACAAGTCAGCATAGATTGTTTAATTGTGTGTGATTAAAGTGTGAGCCATGCATGTTTTCTCTAGCTGCATTTCTTTTCCTATTCTCCCCAAGTATATGTTTATTTAAAAAGAGCTGTTTGAAGGACCAGTGATATGTGTCTAACTGCTTCCTATTTGATACAGACAGCATGGCCAGAGGTGCACGACAGCTCTTGCATCCAGACAGGAGCACAGAGAAGATGCACAGCCTCCTGCCTGTGTGCTGTTCAGCAGAGACATTAATTTCTTGGGGTAACCTGAACCGTTTCTGGTGATGGCTCCAAGCCTGGACTGCTTAAGAAAGCCTATTTAAACACAGAAATTTGTCTTTGCTTCAAGGGCTAGTCCCATTTTTATAGCTGGCATACAAGCTCAAATCTTTCCCAGTGTTTTAAGCATCTTAGTCTTTTGTGCATGCAAGGCAGTGAACCTATCCTTGTGCCTCATTTCACTTGCTTTCTCACTGTTAGGGAACCACATCTTAAGAGAAGAAAAGCTTAGTTGTGTAGACTATATAGCATGAAAGTATTTTAACTTTTTGTTTGTTTTTAAAATGTTATACACATTGTAATGCAGCCTTGTAATTTGCTGCCTTTTTGAAACCTTAAATATGATGTAAATGCAGTTTTCTTTATTCTTTTCTCCCTTTGTTTCATACTGACTCTGAAAGTGTGTTACTATTTTAACATAACTATTTTCTTAGATGTAGAAGATGATAATATTAAGTGAATTTTGAGGGGATATATGTGTCTAGGAGGTTTAAAATACTAAGCATATACTAGAATATTTTAAAAAATTGTCAGGTTTCCTTTCCCTTTAAGCAAATTCAGGCATCGGGCTTTTGAGTGCTTAGGCTGATCTGTCTGCTGCTCCATGGAACTGCATTGTGCTTGCCCAATTGTCTGTATAGTTAAAATATTTTGAACATAGCCTATTTTAATGTAACTTCTTTTGAAATATCTGCCTAATGGGGAAGTCTTAATGGAATACTTTAACAGCCCAAAGTGGTTACCTGCAATTGCTCCAGTGTATTTCAGTCAATTACAAAGGAAGGCAATATTTAATGTTGGAGTGAAGCTAGATGTTGTAATGAACTGGCAGATTGCCAATTTGATCTTCTCCACAGGAGAATTTATATTAATGTGATGCTTTTCATTTGTTCTCCAGAAGGTCAGCAGTAATACGTCAATTGGAGTTAAAATTCCCACTCTATGCAGTACAGGTTTATGGTCAGATCATTCTTGTGTATTAGCATATTAAGTATCAAAGAGATTAGTTTAGCTATTTCGTGTCAGAATTTAAACAGGAGATGGTAGGGTATTGGGAAGAGAGCCTGAGAGAATTGTCATCGAAACTGTTGCTGTAAGGCTGAATCTGGATTTTAGTCATGGAGATAAAGAAAATGGGGCACATTAGAGCTATTAGTGAAAGAAGAGGTGGTTAATAACTGTGGGTGTTACTTGTAATGTAATCGTTACAAGACCGCTAATTTATTCTGTAAGGTGTAGTAACCTTTATAATAAGGTGCTCATTGTATTAGATGTTGCTGATGTTTACCTTCTGGTGCTCGTTTGCAAGCATCAAGTTCAAACTTTTTATTTCTGACTATTGACGGGCTTTTTATAGTGGAACTTTTATAGTCCTTATGTTTGGAAGACCTTGATTTAGAAAACAAATGAGTGACTGAAGTTACTACTGAAAAGTGGATAAATTTGTCTTTTTGCCTTCTGTGTTCGTAATCACATGTTCATCCAGTTTCTATACTCTGCCATTCCTATTCCTTGTCATAGTCTTCAGTTCCTCTGCTCCGGGCCTCAAGGGAAGTGTAGGATATGAAGAGAGTCATGAGTGGTAAGGAGCTGTGGCGTTTTACATGTGGCAGGGCTGGCATTACTCCAGTAGCAGATGCATTGGGTGAGGCATGGCAAATGGACATCATGCTAAATGGTACAGAAGTGGTGGGCACTGGGGATACCATGGGATGAGACTGTCCACCTTTGTGCCTCTGCTTTGCTGCCTTCCAAAAAAAAGCTGTTGACCTGTTTTCCTAAGTTTTCCAGTGTTGCGCCAGTTTGTCTTTTGAGTGAACACTAAGTCCTGTGTGCTGCAAGGCTTTTGAAGGTGGTTGGAGATAATTTTGTACTCTCAAAGTTTAACAATTCATTCCCCAGCATGGCTGCGCTATCAAATATTTCTCTCTAGTCCTGGCTGGTAGGACATAGAAGGAGAACCAGAAAACTCCATGTGTGGTGCAAACTCTGCCTGAGGGCAGGTAGTCCCAAACCCTAGCTGCTGTTATAATTTATTGACCTTTGAGAAGAAAGGTCCTGAACTTCTGAAACTGAAAGATTGTTTCAAGGAACACATTTTAGATACAAATGAAATATTTGAGGTCTGGGTTTCCATTCTGAGTTTGTGTCACTTGGCAAGTCACAGTGTTTTGGGCAAAGCTTTGGGCTGTGGGGGTGTGTGGTGGAAATTGGCTGCTCCTCTGGGGAAGTGACTGTTAGTGTGACTCTAGTAGCAGAAAATTTCCTCTGGCTCTTCCAAAACCAGGTGAAGATTTTTATCATGAGAAAAATAGAAAATGGGGTCACAATGCGACAGGATTGAACCCAAGGAGGGCAGAGACCAGTCTGCATCTTGTACTTGTGTGTCTGTTAGATTAAGAGTGTTTTATTTCAATCAAAGTGTCGTTAGGGAATGATGGTTTTTTTGTGGATCTTCCATCCTTCAACTATTTGCACTATCACCATTAGCATTCTGAGCTACTTTCAACATGTTAAGTGAGCTGCCAAAATAAAACTATTCTTGCTCTACAGAAGGAAGTTAGCATTGTTAAGATGAGATAAACACATGACTCATTCTTTTCTTATGCATTTAGATGAAATGAGGACTCTTTTTCCAACTGTACTTCTCCATTTAACTGATAAATAAGGGGCTAGTTTTTCAGGTATTGATAACAAACAGTACTGTTTTTCAGCTCACTTTCAAACACATGTTCCATATGCAAATGTGCCATTGTGAAGGTGGAAGCAATAGTTGAGAGAGGTACTGTGTTTTTCTTTAAGGTACAAAGCGAAAAAAAACCCAAACAAAATCAGAGGCTTGCTACAGCACTTCAGTGATAGATGGTAATGGGCAGTAGGTGATTTGTGAGGTAGGACAAGGAAAGATAGTACTATTCGGAAGATCTTGTACCAAAAAAATGAGGAGACTTTTATTTTCTCATTTTTACCTCTTAGTATTAAAAATGTCCTTGTATTATTGACAGGAGAAAAACACGTACTACAAAACATTCAGCTAGCAGGAAAATAGATCTGCTCTGCCTCAGGGTTTTAATGTTGCTTCATTTTTTAAAGTATCTCTCCCATTTACTTGATATCTGTCCTACAATTTTAATAGAGCAGTTTTCAGTGGGAACACACTTAAGGCCTATAATTGGTTAGAAAAATTGATATAGCAAAGTCTGGTTGCCTGTGGTCTGTGTCTGCAGAAAGCTGAAAACCCAGGTGGGGCAGCAGCTATTCCTGCCACCATCTGGCGGAGGAGAAGGGATCAGTCACCCTCCAGTCTTGTCTGCTTTCTGCTGTTACAGGCAAATCTTCATTCCAGTGGTGATCTGGATCAGGAAGCTCTTCTGTTGGAATAATATTTCCTCATTATTTGCTATCCTCCATTATTTATTTTTTTAATCTTGTGTGTTTCTCAGGAGGGTTGGCAACAGTTTGTCTCCCCTTGCAGCTGCTGGGGAGCAAGGGGTGAGCTTCCAGGAGCTGACAGTCATGGAGTCTCTTGTTCTTTATCCCTAGCAATATGTTTAGGCTTAAATGTTTGTCAAACTGTGACTTTATAGTTCTGTTACTCCTCCTATTAATGAATGTGAGAGTAAATCTCACTTTGAAACATTTGTGTAAGGTGTTTATAATACCTTTGTCAATACTTTTTATTCTTGCCTCACTTTGTTACCGTGCATGGGATCACTGGGTGACTTGCTCCTTTGAAGTTAATTTCTTCCTAGGATGCTTTTGTAGAGTCACAACTGGTTGGAATCTGTTCAGAAAAGACATTGAGCAGAAACATTTGTGCATGAGTGGCCTGGGGTTGTGTAGGAGTTTTAACAGATCATCCTTATGAGGTAGAGGCTGCAGCACAAGAAGTTGCTGAAAATTTTTTTCTTCTTTTTGAATTGGATCTTCATGGATTTACACTGCCTGAGTTTGTAGACATCCTATGGAGTTAGAAGGGTCATTAAAAAAACAGAAGGAAGTGTTTAAATACTCTGTCCTCTCTTCTGAACAGTTACTTTTGTGGCTAGAAATACTTAACAACGGAGACCAGGAGGGACCTCTGGACAAGCCATCCACATCCTGTCAGGGCTGAGGCTGCACCTGGGGCCGTGTTCAGTAGAATTTGTGACTCTCCCAGGAAGAAGGCCCATCACTTCTTAGAGGGTATGTGGCTGTGCTTAGCCACCCTTGTCCCTTCTTCACATCCAGCCAGAATTTCCCTGAATGTAGTTCTCTGACACAATGACCAGCTTCACCACCTCTGTCAGAGCTCTCTAGTTGGACCACCATGCCTTGTGCCAGAAGGCCCCAGGCCACATGTTGTAGTAATCCAGCTGAATTACACATCTGTATGTGTGTGAGCACCTTCTGGATGGAAATACTTCCCTGCCCCACAAAACTCCTGGTGATGCTTTTGTTGCTGTACCTCTTTTGCACATGTAGAGGTAGTTCCTTTTTCTTAGAAAATACAGTCAAGTTAAACTAAATAATACAGGAGTGAAGGAAACAGTAAATAATGATGCTTTGTAAAAGATAATCTTTCTAAAACTGAGGGTTTTATTCCATTTCTTGACTGATTTTTCTCCGTATTATGAAGGCTTAACATTGTACGTGGTTTGGATTGTTTGTGATTAAAATCACCTTGTATTCATTGAGAAAAGTTAAATATGAAGATGGGGTCTGTTTATGCTAAACAGGTGGATCAAGTTCAAGCCATTCTGCCTGCTCTTCAGCATCTCATAGGAGGTTTTGACAGCATGAAAGCTAAATTACCTAGTTGGAAGTGTTCTAAGTTTAGTGCTAGAACTAAAATATATGTTTGTTGTTTCAGGCGGTGGTGTATATAACTGTTGGAGAGTTCTGCCTTTCACTGCCTGGATCCTTTTAAGAGTGTGTCAAAGGTGAGTGGTTCAAGTTCAGCAGTTATTTTCTTAACTAAAGATAACAAGTGAACTGGATGTATTGCTTGGTTTTGGCTTTAATGTAACAGCAGTGTAGTTGCGATTTTAAAATTTTTTTTTAAACTGCTGGATGAATGATTAAATACGAAGTCTTTTTCTGTCAGTTATCTGGCGCAAGTGAGGTCTAGCTCTTTCAGAAAAAATTATAGGCTCAGACTGTGAATTAAACACTAGATACTGCTTCCACGGTTTTATGGCTCTTGTCTCCTGCTCCCTACTGCTTTGACTTGGGATGTTTTCTCCTGAAGGTGCTGCCTGAAAGCACAACGTGATGGTGTGGGGAGTATGGAGGTGAAGCAGTTATCCATAAACCATGGTGGAGCAGGCTTAGTATTATTCTTTGGTTTAACCGTAAAAACTAAGTTATAGCTTTGAAAATGTTGAGTATGGAAAGTATTGAGTGGAAAGGTTTTTGTGTTTTCTGTGAGAGCGGAAGAGAATTGCATTCAGTGTATAGAGAGCATCTTCCTAGGCTGGCTCTGAAGACCTGAAATAATCTAATGAAGCTGATGTTCCTGTAGAATTCTCTTTGTGGTATAGTTTGGCTAACTTCTTTCTGTTAATTTGTGTACCCTGTTGTCAGTTTCTAGTAGCTGTAGTTGATCTCTGTGGCTTATTAGGAATTTATTAACAGAAACCTTTAATAAATGACACCTCATTACAACAGTAGCAAAAAATAAAATCAAAATGGCAGAATGCTGAATAAACATTCAGCATTGTAATAGCTGCAGTATGGAACAGAAAACCTGGAATCTTGGCTTTATTCAGTACTTTACCAGGTGGATTTATTATTTCTTACTCTAATTCTCTGTTTATAAAATAAAGTAATTTTACCTTCTTCAGAGGGAAGTTATGAAGTCCAGTTATTGACATTTTAAAATCTTCAAATGGAAAGCAATATATTAAGTTGTTGTGTGCCTTGATATTTGCTGTGATTTCTGTTGAATATTTGTTCAATGAAGTGTTATGAGATGTTGAAATCAGATGTATTTATTCAATAAAGTGAAGGTGAACCAGTTAGAATGAAAAATGCAATCTAGTCTTAAGTATAATGTCTCCATATGTTTTTGCAAATGATTGATTTTCCTTTAAACTGAAAAGGAAATTCTGAAGTAACACTGAGATAGTGAGCTTTTGCACTGTATTTTCAAATTATCTGACGTGTTTTTGAATGTACTGAAAAAAATTTGTAACCCTGGCCTTTCTGACAGATCAGAGTGTAACCTTGAAGACGTAGGTGTTTAGAGACTAATAGTGAGAAACCTTTTGTACTAATTTTCTGGAGCAGAAATTGCAGTAAGTTTTCTTTAACACTTCTTCTGTGATGTATATGTAGCAAAATATTCTTGAAAGAGCTGTTAATGTGAAAAGCAAAGTACACAATCCTAAAGCAAATGATTCATCAAGGTGTTGGCTTAGTAATTGTAAAATTATTTTTCTACGGTACTTTCTACTCAAAATTAAGCCTGTATTTTACTGACTATGGGTCTAATTATGTATTTATTTCAAATGTGTAATATAAAACACATTAGAGTTTTATCTTTGGAATCTCTTTCTTGTTCTTTTTTATAATAGTTTTAAGTTAAATGTTCAGTGAAAATAATTTTTAAGATAGTCTACTGGTCAGTTAAAGGAAATAGGTGTCTGAAATCTTGGTTATGTACTTAGTCGTCTTTATTTCTTGAGCTAGTTGCTGTGATATTTGGCTTATTGAGGAATTTTTTTTTTTTTTATTCTTTAATCCAATAAATGTGGAGGGTAACCAAACATGCCTAAAGTAGAGATCTTTACGTCAGGCAAAGGTTTTATGTATTTCAGCAATAGGCAGTAAACAGGTAACAGCTCACTGAAAGGAGGTGAGGAAGAACTATCTGGACATGTCAGTTGGTGGGGGGTGTAAGTAGTGTCTCTTTTTCTGTGTCTTTTATTTTTTTTCCTTTTTTACTGAAGAATGAGTACCCAGGATATTTGCTGTGTACAATTAGACCACACTCAATTTCAGTAACAAAATTAAATCTAACTTTATTAATATTTTATGGCTTTTTCCATCCTTTGTGTGCTTGTTTCTGATGGACTGTATTCAGCTTGGTAAATATGTGAATCTGCAAAACCTGGAGCACTCTAATGCTGTTCCCAAAAGGAAATGAATGTGTACGTGTAGGTTCACTAAAGCCTACATTTGTAATGCTTTGTTGAACCAGAACATAGTAAACCTTTTGCCCTTTGAAAAGGAAATGAAATTGGCAACAAAGTAAATATTCAGAAATAACACTCAAAGTCCTTAAACTTCACCAAACAGCAGGCAATCGTGTATCCTTTCAGGCTTTTGTTGGTGGTCATCAAGATCTGCCAGGTCTTCTTTTATGTATCTAGGCAAGCTGGCTTTTTTCAGTTGTTTGTTTTCCTCTCTGTGTCTCCTCCGCGCTCTCCTCTGACATCCTATTTTATGTAGTGCTATTCTGTACTTTTGAACTTGTCCCTCATTCACTTGCAGTAATTGAATCAAAAACAAGATCTCATATTGTATTTTCACAGTAAAATATTTTTATAAGTGGTTACAATATTCATATGTGCATTGAGCATTTTGTATTTTAGATGAAAATCTCCTGGGAAATGTTCTGTAATTTTTTAAAACTTGATACACGTGTATGGAATGATTGGTTCTTTAGGTTACCTGTGTACACGGGAGGGAGATTGTTTGATGAGATCAGAAACAAACCAGTACGAGCAAAGTTGTTGATGTCTTAGTACTCAGCAGATTTGTCAGAGGCTACAGTACCACAGTGTAGAACAGAAATCCTTGTCTGTAAAGATTCTCAGAGCAACCATGATAGACATGAGCTCCTCAAATTGTGAGACTGGGGACCTGCTCACAACTTCTGACAGACTGATCCTCCTCCTCTGTTCAAGAGCAAAAAGCACCATAGACATTTCAACTTGATGGAACTGTTTGTGATGCTGTATCAGAATCTCTCTTGGTGTTTTTCTGTGATTCAGCATGTTTGTAGTTGTTGGTTTTTTGAGATTTTTTAACCTAAGGAAAACGATACCCATTCTCAGTGTTTCATATGAGTTAGTTATGGCAACTTTGATTCTGACAGTTATGAAAAGAATGAAAGGTATGTGCTGAGTGGATGTCTGGATTCCTTTCCCTTAAAAAAAATATTTCTGTAATTACGCCAATTATCTCAGGTGCCCAAAGTGATTTTAAGACTTTGAGTGCAACTTCAGTGTTACTTAAATATATTTACAGACATTTAGTATAATAAATGAATTTATAAAATACTGCCTGTTATGTTATGCTAGCATCATAACACTTTGTAACCTATAATTCAGGACAGTGGGGAAGAACACTTTCAGCCCACTCTTCCACTTCCATAACCACAGGTACACACCCCGAATAAATTGATCTTCTCTGAATTACATTATTTTTGTACTTTCTTTTTTTAGATTTTTCTTTACTGCATTTTTTCTGTTTCTCTTTGTAGTAATTGTAGTTCTTTGCTTGAAATACAGGCATGTTTTAATTTACTGATAATATGAAAGTTAAGAATCAGTTGTCTAATTTTTTTGAGTTTTGATACTTTCAGTTGCAACTCATGTTTGTAGGTATCAGCAGTACCTGTTACAGCCCATTACAGCCCACAAATGGCCTTTGCATTGTGCTTCAAGTGCAATCCATGTGCATTCCTCATCAGAGAACACTGTACAGCTTTCATCAATGCAGGAAAATTAATTTTGGTAAAAATACAACAATAACCACGTTTTTCCTGGGGGAAGTAGTTTTGTGGTATGATAGCCAATATGAACTTTGTCTGTCTTGTTATCCCGTATGTCAGTTTTTCTGAGCCAAAACCACTTGGCCTGCTGAAAAGAATCCAGCATGTTGCTCCTGAATATAATTAAGGTACACGTACATATACATATAGTAGGTATATATGGGTGAACTAACTTGTGCCCAAATACATTAGTGAACTGAGTATTAAAAAAAGTGACTAACTCTCTTATTTTGACCAGTGTTCAGAGGAATGCCACTGGCAGAACAGGATATTGAGCCCCTGTTTCTGTGGTTTCTAAATAAATATATCCCAGCTTCAGTTAAAAGATGTAAATACGCACTGTACTTTCGATGGACAAGTGATAGGGCTTAGAATATGATCTTGAAAAAGACTTCAAAATAGCTTATGCAGTTAAACTACATCACGGGAGGGTGTCCTTAGATGCTGAAAGTGGTTGTGACTTTGTGTCTTGTACATAGAACCTCTTGTACATGAGGAAGGTCAGCTTGAGGCTTTTGGGGTGCAGAGACCAGGGGCAGTCCTTATGCCAGCACTGTGTAGTGCCATTGGGCTGTACTGGCACAGGGCAGTGGCAGAGACCCCACATGCTCCTGAAGGAGGGTTCAGATTAGCAGCTGAGTCCACCAAGCTACTCCAGGATTTAACTGTCCCTAAAGGAGCATCTGCTGGCAGACACATACAGGAGATCCCCTCTCCTTGGGCTGCTGTACCTGTTTTGTAGTTCAGGGCTGACTGCTTCCGCTGGTGCTTTGCAGAGTGGGCATGCAGCTGGAGTTGGCATAGGTCAATTAAGAAAATCAGTTGAAGGCTTGTTCGTCCATTTGGTAATAGCTGGAAGGCGAGTCTTCTGGTGTGAAGGCTTTGACGGAACATGAAATGATTCACTGTTCGTGTTAGAATTAATGTGTAGTAGAACTACAGATTAAATTGTAAATGTGTGTAGTTTTGGTAGTGTTTTTAGCACATTCCATATGACATCAAATGTATTATGATATTAAAAAAGAGTTGGGCTTGCTGATTTACTGCCATTTACTGAATGGGAAGACACTGTACACAGACTTCATCTCATTTAGTATCTGGTGAATGGTTTAGTGTGTTATCTAGATGCTGAAATTGGTGAATTTCACAGAATAGAAAAATATTTGAAAGGTAGTGTGGTGTATTTCTTGTGGAATTCTGTTTCCAATAACTTGGTTAATTAATCGTGGATTACAATTACTGTTTGCACTGTAGTAACAAAGCTCCAATTGTATTAAGCGCAGAGGACTGAGAAAATGAGCTTGTCCTGTTTATTTTTTTAAGCCAGTAGCAACACAAAACATAGAATACCATGCACACAGATGCAAACCTTTTACAGTTTATTTTCCTTTCCCTGATTTTAAGTTTGAGAGCCTTATTTTGACATCACGGGATCCTTCCTGTCTTGTGGATTTAAACTCCGCTTTCCTTTGTACTATCTCTTCACACCCTTTTGTTTCAGGGATCGCCCACAGCTCTCATCCCTCCTTATTTTGGAGGCTGTTGTTTGTGTCAGCTGCTCTTAGTTGTTCACTGCAACAGAGCCTCTGTGTAACCTATTTTCTACCTGCTCCATCCCCTTTATCCCCCCACCTTTCTTTTAAATGATCCTTCTCCAGCATTTTGATTCAGCAGCTGTATTCATAATCCTTCCAGGTACTGTTGTTGCTACTCAGGCTGGTTTTTTAACTCACTAGTTTGGGTCCTTGAATTTTTGTAGCACACCTTTTCCTTGTGGCTGCTTGTTCCACCTCTTCCTATTAATATTTAAAATCTACCGGTAGGCTGATTTTTTTTCTTTTTTAATGTGCAATACTGTCATCTTAACAGACGTGTTCCTGTATGCAAGTTAGAAATCTCATGCACGCAGCTACAGCAGATGATGTCAGAGAGATTATTTCCATGAAGCAGCAGGTAATTGGGGGATCCAAATTTTCCCCAGAGGCTGATTTTGAATTCTCTATCGTGCACCAAAATCCATAGCTCTTAGCACATTCCCTGATAAGCTCAGTTGTCTCATACCATTAGTTCTCAGGTTATCACATACCAGGCCCAAAAATGCTGTTGAATGAGGGTTAGACTTCTCTTTATATTTGATCTCTGAATTTGTTTTTCAAGATTAAACAGTCAGAGTATTAGTTTTCCTTGCTTAGTTCTCCCTGAAGATTACTGAATAGTTATTTTCTGCCAGCCCCAGATTTGCATGGGATCTAGAAAGGTGTGTTGCATTATTGCTAGAGTGTGCTGGTTTATGATGGTGAAGATCTGGATGCATGGTAATGTAGAACATTTATCTCAAAGCAAAAGGGTGTTGACATCCTTGAGTTTACTTGAATGTTTGAACCAGAACTACAGAACTTGTGTGTGTATATATGTTTATAAAACTGGTTTTGAAACTAGCTCATAAGCAAGGCTTTGACAATTGTGCTCTGTAGAATTTGAATTTACTGTCAAAGGGATAATGGAAGCAAGCATTCTCAGCTGCTGACTTGCACTTCAGGCACTCTTTGGATGCATGGCTGCTGTAACATACTTTGTGACTGCAGTAAATTAGTGAAACTTCAGGAAGTCTTGAGCTGTGAGCTGTAAGTCTTCTTCCATGTGACTGGTCACACATCATTATGTGGCCAAAATGGGGGTGTCCCATTTGTGTGCTGGGCTTATGTCCGCTGTGTGAAGAGCAGCTGCTGCTTTGTATTCTTCAGGAATAAAGGTGGTGGCAGAGAGATCAGAAGCCTGCTGATTGTTGTGACCTGCTTCCTGCCTGTGATTTAGGAGAAAGGGAGAAAAGTGTCAGCACAAAGTAGGTCACTGGTCAGCTAAAGATTCTGGCCTGTAGGTGGTGGCTGTACATTTTGGCATTTCCACATCCTGAGTTTGTACCCTAACTAATCCTGCAGAGTTCTTGAAAATAAGAGAAACAAATGTGAGTGCAGTATTTGATGAAATGACATAGTGCTGCTTACCTTTACAGACTATAGCTTGGTTTCAGGGTGGAGTTCTTTGAACCTAAATGTATTTGTTACACACTAGAGGAGCAGGAACAAGGCATCAAATAACAATTCGGACCAACACCTGTTCCTCAGAATTTAATTTGCAAGAAGCTAAAGAACAAATTAAATAAAAGTGCTTGCTATTAGTCACTTGAAACAGTCAGGAATTCTGTGGTATGGGAAAGGAAAAGGGATCTCTCTTCTATAAGCTC
Organism: Platysteira castanea; assembly: GCA_013397175.1. NCBI lineage: Eukaryota > Metazoa > Chordata > Aves > Passeriformes > Platysteira > Platysteira castanea. The sequence goes on from VYXC01009664.1 coordinate 38,588, forward strand.
TCCTTGGGGTCTAGAAAATGAGAGGATGAGTATGTCCTCCTACTTGTCCTTATTCTCTTTTTTCTCTATTTTCTTTATTTTCTATTTTATTCTGTATTACCTTGAGGTGATTTGTGAATTTTTACATACTTGCTTCTATTTCTTTGCAATTGTAACTTCCTGCTCCTTTAATACACTGCCCTACACCTCCCAGTATTTTTGTATCAGTTTTCTTCAGAAAGTCTTCCATTGAGACTTGAACCGGATGTGGTAACACTGTTGTCTTGTTGAGTGAGGTCTGAGTTAGATAATGAAGAAATTGTCTTCTGTTGTATCACTACTTTTAACAGAGTTGCGGTGTGTTGCTCTTGGATATTGACTGCAAGTAATGCTTAGTACTTGACAGCTTCTTGTAGTATCTTAGGATTTTCTATGGGTTCCAGCTGAACTGGTGTATGAGAGCAATGGCATAATCGCTTCTATTGAAAATCAGTAGCAACATAAATTTTTAATTTTGTATTAATCTAGAAGGAACGTGAACTCTGTAATTAAAGTTCCACATTTCAGACCTGTGGTTTTGAACCTGTTTTTTCCTTTATTTGATCTTTGTTCTTGTACAGATGCTTATCCTCACAATCTTTCTCCATGTTTGGAAATTATTTGGCTGCTATTATTTCCCTTTAATTTTTTTTGATGCATTTTATTGTTATCTGGCAGGAGTAAGAAAGAAAATGTGTCTGTGAGTTTGTGAGGATAGAATGTCTCATAAGTGCAAGAGTACGTACACTTCTGGATGAAAGCAAATGTGATGTAGCAGCCAAATCCAAATGTTTAATTTCGAGCCAAGTTATTGCTGGGAGGTTTTATTCAGGAAAGGTAAGTTTTTTTTTTGAAAGACAGAAGATAAAAGTAATAGGAGGAGATTTAAAGGCATTTTGAAGTACTCCATTTTGTTCAAGCACTGAAGGTGAGAGTAGAAATAAAGGAGGACGAGAGTCTGGCATCATGAGGTAGTGTTGATTTCTCTTGAACGTGTGTTTTGCTCTTAGGAATGTAGACTGTTCTAATTGCTTATTTTTGGTTTTGGGTAACTGTTTTTATGGAAAAAGTCAGATATTCCTACAGTAGAAGTTTACTTTCAGAAGCTTATCCTTTTGAGAGGCAGATCTGGTGCAGTGGAAAATTGTGTTTGGATAATAGCAGTGGAACAACTTTTTAGATTGTCTGTGTAAGCTGTCTGAGAGCAGCTGGCACCTGAACTGCAGTGTAGGAGTTCAGAATAAGGAACATCTTCCTAACATGCTTACAGAAGCATGTGTTCTCTGGAGCACTCCTGGCAGAAGGGTTTTAGAAAATCCCCTTTCATCCTCTTCCCTCTTCTGTGAATGGTGTTTCTCTCTTGGCTTTGTGTCCCTCTCCATCGACTGGGGAATTACCAATAGGTAGCTGCTGTAATTGTGTAGCAGAGCACTCACAAGTACAATTTTTTGGAAGAAGTCCTCATTTAAACTGGAGGAAGATATGTAAGAAATAATTTGATTGAAATAAATGAATACTGCCAACAATCCAGACAAAAATGCAGTCTTGGTTTTAAATTTAAAGCATTCTTTAAGAGTTACAGGAAAAGTAATTTTGAAACCTCTTGTGTTTGGGAAAGTGTGAGGGATAGCATTTCCTCTGTACTTGTGTTTTGGGAGCAGTAGGAGAGGATTCCTGTATTGACTCTGAAGTGCTGTTAGATGGAAGAATAAATAATTTTAAGGGGAGACTGGGATTGCCATTTCTTGCCTAGTCTTATACTTTCTTGGTTAGCACAGTAGTCTGTATGACTGACAAGAGACTTGTGAAGCTGCAGCATTCACTCGCATCTCATACAAGATGCAAGAGTGTTTCTTTATTTAAATTGTGCTTTCTCTGGGTAAGTGTCCTGTCAGGAAATTAAAAGCATAGCTTTCTGAGTAACTATCTCGTGTTCCAGTCTGTTTCAGGAAGATGTACAGATTTACCCAGGAATAAATTTAAATTCTGTGAGCTGTTTCTTAATGAAATCTAATAGTGCATCTTTCAAGCTGCCTCTTTGGCTACATACATAAGTACAGAATCAAGAATGGTATCTTATATCCGGTGATTATTTTTACCTGAACTATTCAAAGACCCTGCTTCTAGAAAGTGGCTTTTTTCCTGAGAAACTCTCCTAGATATGAGAAATAGGTGTTTGTTAACCCCAGTTCAGGTAAAAAGCTTTGGAACTTTGCCTTGAGATTTAAATTGAGAACTATCTTTTTTTTTTTCTCCCCACTGCTGCAGGCACCTTTTCATATTGGATAAAAATTTTGGTTCAGGTGACTTGGTAAGAAAATCCAGGAATCTAAGAATTTATTCAGTGTTTAAAATGACAGGAAACGGGAAAGTTCACTGGAGAATAATCCAAACAGGACCTTTAAATTACTTAGTACTCTGTGAACTAGAAAGTTTAAAGTTATTTTAACAACTAAAATTAAATTTTTTTTCTTGTTTTCCTAGTGTTATGAGGTAGATTGATTGGGGTTTTTTTTTTGAAAAGCAAATGATAAATTGCTTAAGACTATAGAGTGAATGTTGTCTAGAAATGGACAATGTATTCTTTTTTTTTTCCCCTTAAAAACTTTAGAAATAAATGGGTTTTTGAGCTGAACAAGCATCTCTTCCTCTTTCTAGTTAAAAAGTGACTATATGATTTTTCCATTGGGGAACAGAAGGTCAGCAGTTCAGTTTTATTTTCAGCATTTTATAGACAGTTTAAAGTGAAATCCCTTGAAAAGTAGGTAGCGGTGTTTCAAGGGATTAGCAGTAAAATGTAGCAATCCACAGTGATTCTGAGCTTTGTCCTTCTGTGTGAGATCAAGGTTAAACTTCTTATGTCTGAAGACTGTTCTTTGTTTATACAATACATAAATGTACTAATACTTCCAGTGAAGTGTAGCTCCTGCACACCATTGAATGTTTGAGCTATGGGAAAAGAAGCAGCGGTGGAAGCAAATCTTTCAAGCACTTTATTATTTGCAATCTTGGAAGAAATTCAAGGATGACTCCTTTATAAAATCTCATGGTGTTCACCGTGTCCTGAGTGGCTGACTGTTTTAATTTAGAGGAGAGAAGGAAGGTTTATTGATAGTAAGGATGAAAGTCCATGAACAGGGGTACACTCAATTTGTTCTTCCACAGAGCATGTTTCACCAGTCTGTCATGAAGCTAATATTACCTAAATGTCCTCTCATTAAAGTGTCTGGGTTTTTTTCTGACCTTGTGTGTTTGGCTCCCTCCTACCCTATTTTTTTGTAAAGGACGATGGAGAGGTTGTTAGATGTGAAATGATTTGTAATTTTGTCTTATGTAGACACCTATGGTATGTTTTACTCTTCCCGGACTTTCCCTTGTCTTTTATCTTATTTGTTTTTGGTTTCATGTGTTTCTGAACAAAGAGGTAAACTTAAATGTTGTCTGCTGGGAGGAATGGAGAGAGAACCATCCAGAGCAACAGCAACAAACATTAAGCTTATCTGTGTCTCTGACTTTGTAGAAACACCCATAAACCAACACAGAGATGTGGTCATTAATCATTGCCACTGTTTTAGAGGTGAGATGAGGTGTCTTTTCCAAAAATTTTCTTTAGGGCCGCAGAGTTTATTAACTGCGTCATTTTTCTGGAACTGCTTTTGAAAGAATTCAGGAAAAATGCTCTTTTCTGGCCCTCTTGCTATATCTAAATGTGAGGCAGTTTGAAATTGTTGTGTTTACTCTGCAGCCAAGAAAAGCTGCTACCTTCCTGTTTGTCTCGTGTTGTTAGCGGTCAAAAGGCCTGAAGATGCCCTCTCTGCACATTCAGAGTTTTCCCACTGTTGTCTGGAATGTACCATTGCTCTTGATTGCCTTCAAACTAAGCAAGACTTTTTGCACTAATAGTGGAAAACATCACCACAGGCTGGGTCATTCACAGTAGCTGCATCTGCATTAGGCTGCTGATGGAGGCAGAAAAAAATCTTGCAGCTGCTGCCTGTACTTGCCTGAGCCCTGCCTGCTGGTGGGGATTGCAGCAGCAGGTGCAGGAAAGGGAGTTTGAGGGCAGATGGCACCAGCACGTGGAGGCTAAATGCTGGAGGAAGGGCTCGCTTGAAGAATGGTATTAGCCAACTGTCTGCCATTGGAGTTGCGTTATATTCAGACGTCATTATTTTTTTCTCATCTTTCAACAAATTAAAATCAGCAAAGATGACAGTTCACATTCCTTGTGTTTTCTGGTAAGTATATGATGAAAGGGCATGAAAAGATGTATAGTCTTCAAGATATGGGGAAGTACCTTCTTCCAAAGATACTGTCTGGGTGAGATGAAACAGTAAAAATCATCTAACTATCCTCTCTGTGTTGTTTCTTGGGTTTTTTTGCTTAGTCTCTAGAAGGTTGCCAGTACTGTCTGTTAATCTTTGTCCTGTTTTCTGAATGACATACAGATACCCATTTCTTCGAAACAGAACGCACCCCAAACAAACTGAAATATGTATGTTTGGTTTTCTTGACCCCTTAAGGTTGTCATCCCATATTTATGGAAATATTTGAGGTAGGTTTTTCTTACAAGCCCATTGCCTTGTCTGGTGGTGACAGTACTAAGCTTAGTTAAAGAACTGTTGAAGTGTTTTCTCTGTAATTTCTATTACTATCTATCTATCTATCTCTCTTCTAAGCATAGATAAGTTGTAAGGTTTGTAGTTAGTACTGTGTAACTGTAACATGAGCTGCTATAATGCCAGCTTGTTCCTGTAGAATACCAGCTCTTTGTCCTTTGAAATTGAACTTTACATTTAAATCATCTGTCAGAAGCTAAAAGTGAACACTGCCTACTTTATAACAGGCATTCTGTTCCAAAAAAGGCTATAGAAATACCTGTTTCAAGGAAAACATCAAAAGAGTTTTTAAAACTTAGCTTCCTGAAACAGCAGAGCGCTTATCATGTAAATAGAAAAGATAGTATTTGGTATATGTTTTAAAGTCTGCCACATTGGTTAATCATTTGTATCTTGAGCTGCACCAGATGAAGAAATGTTGTGGTATAGCAGTATTACTACTGAAAATCTTAAAAAATATGGAATTGGGAGGGTTAGCTTGTGCGAAAGTCACAACATGAAACAAGAGTGAATAGCACATAAAATTAGAGTGGTATTGCATGATTAGTAGAAGGCCAGAGCTGAGATTTGTGTTCTTCTGATGTTGCAGCAGCCTACCTTATAACAGCCTGGAGGGCTCTCTCTTTGTACCACCAGAGAGTTAGCAGGCTAAATTATCTGCTACTTTTCATAGGACCATAAAATATTTAGGGTTGGAAGGGACCTATAAAGGTCATCTAGTCCAACCCTTCCTGCAGTGGGGAGGGACATCCTCAGGTAGATCAGGTTGCTCAGAGCCCTATCTAATCTGACCGTGAATATTTCCAGGGATGGAGCATCTTCCACATCTCTGGGCAACCTGTTCCGGTGCTTTGCCACTCATTTAAAAAAAAAAAAAAATTCTTTCTTATATCTGGTCTAAATCTACTGTCTTTTTTAATTTAAAACCATTACCCCTTGTCCTATCCCAATAGGCCCTGCTAAAAAGCCTGTCCCCATCTTTCTTATAAGCCCCCTTTATGTACTGGAAGGTTCTATAAGGTCACCTCTTCTCCAGGCTGAACAACCCCAACTCTATGAGCCTGTCTGTGTAGAAGAGGTGCTCCAGCCCACTGAGCATCTTGATGGTCCTCCTTTGGACCTGCTGCAGCAGGTCCATGTCTCTTCTGCGCTGAGGGCCCCAGATCTGGATGCAGTGTTTTGGGTGGGGTCTCACCAGAGCAAAGGGGCAGAATCACCTTCTCTGACCTGCTGGCCACACTGCTTTTGATGCAGTTGGCTTTCTGGGCTGCAAGTGGACATTGCTGGGTCATGTCCAGACTTTCATCTACCAATGCTCCAGTCCTTCTCCACAGGGTTGCTCTCAATCCCTGCATCCCCCAGCCTGTACTGATACCAGGGGTTGCCCTGACAGTCACAGTACTTTGTACTTGGCCTTGCTGAGCCTCCTGAGGTGCCCATGGGCTCAGTTCTTGAGCTTGTCTGTGTCCCTCTGGATAGCATCCCATCCTTCAGTTTTGTCACCTGTAGTTTGGTTTACATGTAGACTTGCTGAGAATGCACTCGATTCCCCCATCTGTGTCACTGATGAAGACATTAAACAGTGCTGGTCCCAGTATGAACTCTGTCACTGATCTCCATCCAGACATTGAGCCATTGATCAATGTCCAAATCCATATCCCTCTGGATGTGACCATCCAGCCAATTCCTCATCCACTGAGTAATCTATGCATTAAATCCATATCTCTCCAATGCAGAGAGAAGGATGTTGTGGTGGACTGTGTCAAAGGCCTTACTGGAGTTCAGATAGACAACATTTCTAGCCTTTCCCTTATCCACAGCTGTAGTCACTCCAACAAAGAAGGTCACTAAGTTGGTCAGGTAGGGCTTGCATTTGGTCAAGCCACTTTCTCATATAACCACTAGCAATTTTATTCCTATTTGATATTTTCCAAAGTCTTAGTGTTGTGTTTCTTCTTGCAACTTCTTACACTGTATGCCTCAAATGATGAAGCTGGATTAGTCTGAATAATGGGTAGCTGTGACTGTGAGGTGACTTCGGCTTTCAAGAAAGGAGGAAAAAATGTGAGCTGGAAAATTGCCCTCATTGTGCTTGGCAGCCTCTACTTCTGAGGGCACCCCCGCAGGTCTTGCACAACAGACACTTGTACTGCACCTTCCAGCTGAAGTGGGGCTTGGAGAGATGGGAAAACCTACAGCCATCGGATATCAACATCACTAAAAATCTGGACTGCAAGCAAAACATAAGTGTATCTTGCTGAGGAGATGCAGCCTTTTTGATTAAAGCTATTCCTTTTCCTTAGAGTTTACATTTTAAGAGATCATTTGAAGCAGTCCGTGCTTGCTTATTTCACCTGAGCAAACTCTTTTGTGTGAAAGACTTTGTGAAAACTTTGGATGGGAAAATTTTTTACAAATATCTTTTTATACATTCTTATACAAACACGGAAAGATTTCACTTTTGTTGAATGATAAAATGCCGTACTGACTCCTTAGCAGGAAGAATGTATTTCTGGGTGTTTCTAACGCATATTCTCCTTTATTTCTTTGCGTGTCTTTGAAAAGACTTCTAAGCCACTTACTAAAACAAAAAAACATGCTTAAGTTCTGTGCTCTATTGCAGCTATATAGAAACTCGTTACCACTAAACTATTCTTGAGGTTTCCTGTTTGCAGTTGTTCTGCAACGTGAGATACAAGGTGCTGGCGTAGCTGCAGCTGTATTAGAGATTGGGATATCAGATATGTGTGGGGCTGAGAGAGGCCAACCTTGACTAGCAGTTGTCTAAGGCATTTGGCTGCAGACACAAACCCCATCCCTCACACCACTGTGCCTGTGAACAGTGGCAGGCCACACCAAGGGGACAGGGTCCGAGGTGTGTAGGTAGCAAGGTCAAGTTAGTACAGCTCTAAATTACTGGTTGATCCTTACCCCTTTTTTGAGATATACTGCCTGCTTGTGTTAACAACAAGTATCATCTAAAAGCCCCATCCTTTTGGTGCCTGTAGAAGGGGGCTGTGGCAGGGCCGTCCTGCCTGGGTGCGCAGGCCGTAGTGCCTCTGGTGCCATTAACTGTTGCACCAGTCTGGATCGCCCTCACTCTTTCATCTATAATTATGCCCTTCTGGTTGATTTTAACGTTTTTTTCCCCATAAGTGACTCAAAAGGAAACCAAGTGCTTTTTGTGCTTAAGAACCAATGTCCTGTTGCTGCCAGAAAAGCTCACAGAACCTGCTGAGCATGCCTTTGAATCACTCCTGCATTGTGGCTAGGGCTATCCCTTAGCTAATTGTTAAATCTGCCCAGTTTGGGTAGATGGGTAGACCTAAACCAGGATCTCAAAAGAAGTGGAAAAAAAAAAAATTAGTGACTGTCTAGAACTGTAATAGCTTTGTGGATGTTTCTGATACCTTGGGGTGCATTTGAACATTGGAAGTGTTTTAATTTTTCCTACTACTTTTATATGCTAGTTAATGACACAGAAGAAAATGGTTGTCTCTGTAAAATAATCCCATAGTGTAGAAATAAGTATTAAACTTTTTTCCTGCATCATGTGCAGTCAACTTAATATTCTAATTCTATGCTTATTCTTTTACTAATATTTAAATTATTCCAATACATTTTAATACCTTTTAAATAGTTCTTGATGAGCTGAATTTTACTTCTTTCAATACTTTCAGTTTGCCTTTCTGGACTTCAGCTTGTTGCTATCAGTTTTTCCTTTTCAAGGAAAGGACCACGGAGAGGGGACACAGGAAACCTCTAGAACTTTTCACCTCACTTTTTAACAGGTTATTTTTTTAACCAATTCTTCTTTTGTAAATATTAAATTGTGAGAGTAGGTTGGAAATTATAGTAAAACATTCCTCATTTGCAGTGGATTAATTTACTTACATCTTTGTTTATTTTTTACACCTTCTGCTCATCTTTACTTTCGCCTTTGGAAAACTGGCCCCCTAAAATACAGACAGCAGCATCTATTGATTGTGACTGTTGTCTTCAGTTTGCACATCAAAATAAATTAGATAATAATTACTTGCACTTACTCACCTATCACTTTCAGTTCTATAATCAATGCATCCTAATGAGAGCTAATAGTGAAATACCCCAAATTAATTGCCAAGCTAGTGCTAAAACAGTCAACTATTTTAGGCCGCCTGGGTGTGGGGGGCTTTTTTGCTCAGGTATCGGTTTGACACCTCAGAACAACACAGCTGGGTGACGAATGCTTGTTCACTACAGCTGTTTAGTTAACTTCATTTAAAAGAGGGAGAATATAGCGTCACTGTAGTTTTTGATGCAGTGACCTCTTTCCGAAAAAATGTATCTCTTGGGGTGGATTGACACATATTATATGAAGTATTAAAGCGTTAAACTGCAAAAGCAGTTATACAAAGTGGCCCTTATGTGATCCATCTCTGTTTGTGCAAGCACCAGCAAATAGCCCAAGTAACAAAGCATGGAAATGGTTTTACTGGTTATAACAAAGAACTGTGATTAGCCGTAATTTGGGGCAGTTTGTTTATTCTTTTTAAACCTCTGCATTTTGAGATTTCCTTGTAACAATGATTAGAAATATGTCTTCTTTGGTTAGGTTAACTTTGGCCTTTGAATGGAGGAGGTGATATTTTCCTGTTTCTTCAAATGTGTTCCACTGGAAATAGCTAAAAGTATGTTCAAAAGGTGTATTCTTTTTCACAAGTGTTTATTTGAATTCACATTACTGGTTCTTTTTAATGCCTTCTGAGTTCTGTCTTTATGTTGGTGTTTTACTGATCCTCAAAAACTGAATAAAACAATTTCAAATGTAAGGGTGTGTTTTTTTGAAACCTTTCTACATGTCAAAACTATTCTTCTAGGCTGATATAAGAAAACTAACCACACACCCACACATGCAACAAAGAAAAAAACTGTAGGTGAAAACAAAACTTCAGATTTCCTGAAACTGTAGGCAAGATAACCAAAGATTGCATCATCGTAAACAAGAGAGCTTCAGACCTAGAGTGTACTTGAGATGAAGTGATCTAATAGAAGTTATTAATTGCAGAATACACTAAGCACGTCCAGGTACTATGAACCAAGTCTTGATGAACATGGACTTTTAAAGTTTATTTTCTGCAACTATATTACCTTAGAGTACCAAATATTGCCTATTTGCCATAGCTTTTGAAAGATTAACCAGATGGGCACCAGATAGCTGGCCTGTCAGCAACAAATGCTGCAGGGTTCAAAACCCATTTTGATTTTTCAGTTTGGGGACAAGAGTAGAGATTGTTCAGCCTTCAAATCTTAGAGAAAACCATGATATGTCATTAGTTAGTTTTCCATTCTTTCCGTGTAATTAACTAAATATCATATAGTAATTATATCTTACTTAATATTGTTTAGCAATAAGGTGTTTTATGTACATCAGTGTCGTGTAAAAGCCTCTGCATCAATTCTGTGCCTTTCTTCTGAGGAAGACATCCAATTCCAGAACAGTCTATTATATCAATTGGCGCTGCCTATTATTAGAATTTTTGCTTGTTCCCTTGGTGAGGGATTAAATTTCAAGCATTACTGTCAATCATTTTTCAGTCATGTTCCTTTTTGCAAAACGAATTGTGAACAAGGAGAGCAACTCTTTCCTTTCTCACTGCATCTTTAAAGCTCAAACATACTCCCTGTTTGTACTGTCTTAACTAACCCTGACATAACTGTGAGCCTTCCTCTTGAGGGCAAGAAAAGATGCTGCTTTTCTACCCACTGGACCAGGGCATTAAACTAGCCATAGTGTTACCTTGTGTCAGTCTATAGGAGAAGATTCCAAATCAGGTGGCATGCAGATAAGGGTTCTTTCCTATTTGTCACTGTGGGAGAAATATATTAGTCCTATATGAGGAGGGATAGAGAGTAAGGATTGAAATCCCAGCCTCGTAAAAAGAGAATGAGATCCGTGTAACAATTCTTTGTTTTTTGATATTTAAAATTTCACCAACTGAATAAATCTTTCGCATGAAGAATCGCTAGTAGATTTACAAATCTACTAGAATTTGTTGGAGGAAATTATCTTAAGTTCCTCTATGTTTAAGTTTCCATAATCTCAAATATTACTTGCATGTTACAGTTTTAAGCATAGCTTCGAAATGGCATGGGTATTCCTTTGTCTGTTTAGAGTTTTTTTTCCTGTCATTGCTAAGTTGTTGGTTTGTTGGTAGTTTATTGAATATAACCTTTTCCTTTCTGGACTTTATTCTCATTAAATCGTACAGAAGCTACAGTACCAGGTATTCCACCAATGTCTGCCTTTATTCTGCCATATGGTTAGTTAATGTTCCTCACCTGTCTGAGCAGACTTTCAGTACAGCCATACCTGTCTTGATTTTGGCTGAGTTTTTGTTCCTTGCCTTCTTGGTTGGACAAATTTTCAGTTTTTGCTCTCTCTCCCAAGGACAATTTTGTGTAGAAAAATTTTCATGTGTGCTTCTGCAGTAGGGCAGCTTCCATTGAAGACAGGACTCCTTTCCTAGCAAAACCTAAACTGGAGGGAAGAAACAAAGTGGCTGAAAATACATGAGCTCAATTTAAGCTATATTAGTTTTAACATTTCAGCAAATACAGTGTTGGTAATATAAATTAGTTTTTCCAGACTGACAGCAGTGAAGGAATTGCTGGATTAAAAGGAGTTGGAGTTGTGTATTGGTCACATAGGTAATGTAAGAATTACCTTTTGAAGGTCTGGTTTGTGGAGTTCTGTTTGCTCTCGTTTAATATGGTGTTTTTGGTTTTTAAGGTTGGAAGTTCGATTGCCATAAAAGTAAAGCAAATACCACTTGATATGGTAAGGTAAAAACCAGGGTGGTGTGAAACAATATTGTATGGAGGAAAGACGTGCATTTCATGCACTTACAGTTCCTTGCAGAAGTATTTCAGAGCTTTTCGCTGGTGCTTTTTAAAGTGTGGAATGTTGTTCTGTCAGGTAGGGGAAGACAACTCAGTATTTCAATGCTAGGACTTCTGAGCTTTTTGAGAAGGAACTTTCCAGAAAGTTGTACACTCTTAGCAGTAATGGATTTCATTTTCTTGACACGAAGGAGTCTCATGTTGCCATTAAAATCTTTGGGAACCGTGGTATGTTTTGTTTTGCAGTTTGTAAGCAGTACACTAAAGAAATTTCATACTTTCAGTCCATGTCAAGTTTTTATGGTACTCTCAGATGCTTTGGGAGGCTGTGTTATTGTGTTTTCCTTTCATTTTCACCCAAATCTAGTTATGTTGTCTGCTTATAATCTTTTATTTGGCACACGGCTGTGTTGTAGAAGCATTTCAAAATGATTACTTCTACAGCCCCCCTTCTGGGAAACAAATGTGTTCTTATTCACATACTAGGAAATCTTAGCTCTGCAGATGTCACAGGAAGAGCTATGTTGTCCTTGATGGAGCCAGTCTAATGATGTAATCATAAGAAAATAATTTTAAGAACTTTAATGTATTTCCCCACATTAAAAACAAACAAACAAAATAAAACAAGCAAACAACCCCAAAACACAAAACAAAATTTCCCCCCAAAAAAGAACAAACCCAAAATGGAGGAAATAGAAACCCAACACAAGTAAACTCTACACATATGTATACAGCTTTAAATGGACAGATGTTTAGCTGCAATTAAATTACGCATTTTGACTCTAAATCCTGTCCCCACTTGGGCAGGAAAGCTTCTGCCGCTAAACATTTAGTAAAATCTGGACCACTTTACTGAAAGGGGTTATGTGAGAAACTTGACCTGTACCTGAATACTTCTGCCAAATTTGCATCGTGTGAGGGGTCTTCTTGTGAAATGACATCGTTTCTCAGGCATAGTGACAGTTCTACATGTCTACACTAATGGGAATTTAAGAAATCAAGTAGGTTTGAGCACCCCATCCAAGCGAGTTTCAGAAGACTACAGTGGCTGTTGTTGGCCCTGCTAAATAGTCTGTTGCTGTGCTTCTGTTCTCACCCAACACCGTGGGGAAAGACTTGATGACTCTTACAATAGGGGTCAATTCAAATTCTTCTTTTTCTTCAGAGGTACAGGAAGAGTTTAATAGTTTTCCACCAGTCACTACTCAAATAGTATTCCTAATATGGGGGTTTTTATTATTAACATGCTGTAATATTTATCATTTTAACTTGCCTGTGTTCTGAAAATAACCTTTTTTAGAAGGGGAGCCTGCATAGTGGCAACATCAACCAGCTGCTTTGATGGTGTCCTGTTTCTTCATGTTCTCCATGTCCCCAGGAATAGTAAGAATTGACTATTTTACAGTTGCTGAGATAAAATAAACCAACCTAAATTGGAGAGATAAATTATATTGACAACACCAGCCTCCAGAACATGTTTGATTGCAGTCCCCTGTGGCTACATCAGTTTATCGACCTGTAGGCTCTGTCCATTTTATGTCAGTCAGAAAGCAGGGCAGTTTACTGGAGACTGAGGTCCAAAGCTCAGGCTCGTCTCTGTCGTTGTCAGATGGGATTATTATTTTAGGGGAAAAACATGGTTGAATGGTTACTGACTTATTTCTTGTAAAACTATCAGTTCCACTGCATAAGTCACAGCCTGTTTGAAATGTAAGGATTGTGCTTCTCAGTTATTCAGAGCATCATAGCTCCTTTTTAAATCCGTCTTGGGGATGCAAGTGCATATTTGAGTAATGTTTTAATTGTTGTATGGTCTTTCTGGTTTTTGAGCAGAAAATGAGGACTTAAACCTGTTCAACTTAGCTTCAGATCTTCAAAAATCATGTCCTTCCTTGGCAATGAGGGGTGATACTGCTGGTGCTTTAAAAACAGAGCTTTGCTGTCAAATGGTTTAGCAGCCGTATCTCAGGCCTATATGATGTTCTCCTGGAAACAAAATGCAAGATAAAAGGAGGCTATTAATTTATAATAGGGTCCGCTATTATGTTTTATGATTACAGATTAAATAAGGAAAGCACTTACTTTTCCTAGAATAGATGAGCTGGGTTGTCTGGCATGCAGTTTTCACAGTTTGTACTGTAGCTAAAGGGGGAAATGCGTGTGTTTGTGTGTATATTTACGGACTGCAGAAGGAACCCTTTTGGAATATAGGTGATGTAACTTACAGGCTGAACAGAATTTCTGAATGAGGTTTGGTTTTTTAATTACCTTTCTGTCACATAAACTCAGAGAAGATAGGGTTGTAGACTTCCAAGACCTAGGCAACAAAGTCAACTGTTACAAAGATTGTTGGGTATTAATAGTTTGGAGTACTTTTGCACCTTTTTCTACTAATCTGTAGTTGAAATGAAATCTACACCTTTTATTTAAAAAAAGCCCAAAATCTGCTACATTGATTTTCAAATATGTTCTTACCTCCTACTCTCTCTGTCCTCCTCCACTTCCCTCTCCCCCAAACCTCACAGCAGCAATTAGAACGCTTTAGGTGACTTCTCAGAATTTAGAAGGTAAAATCAACATGTTTTGGTTGGCATTATAATATATTTGAATGTCATTGGTACTAGCATTGGACTTTTCCTTGCACACTATTGTGCTCCCTCACATTGTTCCTGGTAATTGCTGGGATGCGTAGGAAAACGTGGAGGCATGCAACTGTCTTTGTGCAGCTGACAAATAGCTTTGAAAAAGATCATTGTTCTTACAGGTAAGTGAGAAAAAGACAACTCATTCAGTCTTAATGGAGCTCTGGATATGTTTCAGGTAGGGAAGAAATGAAATCCAGTGGGTGCTCTTTTCCACCCCGCTGACTAACGCCTGGCACAGAACTGTGCTGAGCTGGGATCTTCCTGGGAACAAAGGGGGAGTGAAGACTCTTAAAGGCAGTTTTGTGCTGCCTGCACAAAATGGTGAACAAAGACTTGCTAAAGAGAGTACCCTCTTATTGATGGCAGATTTCCCTGCTGGGTTGCCTTACTTCTTGAATTATTTCTTAACTTTCTACTAAAAAAAGATGGATAACTTTGTTTAAATGCAGAAGGCTTATGTATGTGCTATTAGTATGAAGATGTGAAACTAGTGCAGAAGGAAAATATATTTTTGAAATGCTGCTATTTTATTTTTTTTCTTGGATCAGAACTTGGAATGTCACGTGGGATACTTTTATAATGCTATATGCAAAAACTAAATGGATTTTATAAATTAGCTTTTATTGATATATATCCAGATAATATTTTATATGCATTCTAAGGAAGTGTATGTAATACATTATGACTAGAATTTACTATCAAGGTGTTGCCATATTTTAGTGGCAAAAAACCCAAGAAAGGTCAAAATGACTTCTCTTATTTTTAAAAGAGGGTTTTCCCTGTCCAACCAAGTCATTTTCCCTTTTTTGTTGCTTATTTTAGAAGAATTCAAAGAAAAAAATGAGTAAAAATTATATGACATAATTTACTGAGGATAATGTTCTATATTTTGTTGCAGAAGGACTCCATGAAAAATGACAGAAGAAGTTATTGTTATTGCAAAGTGGGATTACACTGCACAGCAGGACCAAGAACTTGACATCAAGAAAAATGAGCGTCTTTGGCTATTAGATGATTCTAAGACATGGTGGAGGGTAAGAAATGCGGCCAACAAAACGGGATATGTGCCATCAAATTATGTGGAGCGAAAAAACAGCTTGAAGAAAGGTTCTCTGGTTAAAAATCTAAAAGACACATTGGGTAAGTCCTTCTATATTTTGGAGTAAATTTAGTAGACTTGATGAGTTTCAGGTTGGGAATGCGGTGTAGATATAATTTCTTTTTAACATGCGTGTTTGGATTGTCTTTATGCTTAGTTTGAGGTGACATGGTGGGTTGATGATTGAGGGAGGGAGAGACAGAGACTGGATGTGGGTGGATAATCACGTGTAAAAATCTGTAACATGTTTTCTTGCATCACATCCAGCAGAAAAAGATGTTACTTTTGTTCCAGTTTGTCAGAGGTTGTGTATTTTCAGTGGCTGAAGAACTGTGATTTTCATACACATATCAACTGCTGAATCCTCTTCTTTCACGCCAGCTCCTTTCACTTGAAAGGTGAAGGATGTAAACTGGATTGTTCAGCATAGGTATCATAGCCAAAGCTAAATCACTTTATGAATGGGATTTTACAGTGTGGCTATGTACAGAGCCAGGGATTAAGTTTCTGTGGTCTGAGGTGTTCCATCAACTTCCAAGTCCTTAAATATGTATTCTATTTTATACTTGCACGTAAAGTCTTCACGCATAGCTTCGAAAAACTTTGTGTATATTTTAAAGAAATCTATTGGAAAAATAGTGAAATGGGGTTTTTTCTCTTTGATTTTTAAGGACTGATTAAAAAGGGCTTTGCAAATGGCTAGAAAAGTTTATAAACATAGTGATAAGTTGTTGTTTTATGCCAGGAAAACCTACTAGTGGTATTTTAGGATATTATGAATAAAACAGTAACAGGCATATTAGAAGTGTTTTGAGGGGTTTTCTTTTGCTTCTGTTTTGGTTTTTTGCCTAGGTTTTATGAAGTCTTACATAAGGAAAACTTCTGTTGCAGACTGCTGTATAAAATGACCCTTCAATAGAAAAATTAGTATTTGAGATTGGACTTTAATTTAGAAAGCTAAAAGATTCACTTAAAAATAACACAGCAATAGCTTATGTAGGATTATCCTATGCCAGTGTTGTTTCTAACAGGTTTGATTTCTTAGTCACGCCTTCATTACCATGTCTTCCACTGCTGAGTTGTCATAAAGTACATGGAAATTGAGGACTACAGGATGGGTAGCAGGCAAACAAAGTTATCATAAAATTTACCATCGTAATATTTAGTACCATAGTCCTTTCTACAGATACTCTTCGAATATACTGATTACAGTGCCAGGAAATGTGATTATGCCTTTTCAGTGATTTGTGTGGGTAAAATCAAAGTGCCAGTTGTGACTTTAAGCTCATTTTATATAGATTTATGTTGTTTAAAACACAAATTTGATGTATGTATTTTGTCTGAAAGATACCTTAGGAAAGGATTGCAGTTCTGTTGTAGTAACATTCCAAGTGTTTGTGTAAAACTGGGCGATAATTGCTTAATGTAAACACATTTTTATTTACGTCCAACAGAAATCTATTTAAGTGAAGGAATAGAGGTGTGTCCTAGCATGTGTGTGTGTTTATCTTTTCAGTCTTAACAAAGCTGCATGGTGCAGGGTGCTTCCCTTCACTCTAGTGGTGAACAATGAAAACGTGAGAAAAAAGCTTGGTGGTTTCATGGCTGAGCCATCCCTAGTGTCACATCTTCCAAGCTCTGCCCTTTGCACACACCTACATGGGTTTTTAAGTTCTGAAGCACTGTTAGGATAATTTACTTATTCTTTATTTCGTTTCTAATGGTTTTCTCTGTGTGTTTGTTCAGCTGAGGCTGAAAGTGCCTTATGATGAAGTCTGGCTTTTTGTGTGCTGTGACCACACTTACCTGGTGAGCATCCAGAGTGTAAAGCACCTCTCATGCTCTTTTAAGCTCATAGATCCTGTGATAGTGAGAAACTGCCTAAGGCATACCTAACTCACAAATTGATTCAGAGTATTCTTAACATCCACCCAAAAGAGCTGGTGCTTAAGAGTATTCTTTTTTGATAGTTTAGGGGCTGTGAATTCCTTACAATAATGAAACATGTATGTGCTGAGCACCACGTATCTGTACAGTTTTTTTTACCTTTCTTCAATCAGGGTCCTCAACTAAACTATAGTCTTTAAGCCTTTCCTGTCTTGCTGTACAGTAATGTCCCATTCAGAACAAGCAGAGCATGTGTCCTTCCTTAGAGGATCCATTGTTCTTAGAGGCCATCAAAAATGCACTTCTTTTTAAACAAAGGCTCGCAAGTTGCAAGACTGGTGCTTCATCTAGTGGAACAGCTTTTGAAAGTTTTGCTTCGCCCAGTGAAGCAAGTTCTTTAAGTTCTCTTTATACAAATATGTCTAATGTATCATCACGCCTGCCTCTCCACGGATCACAAGAAAATTCTCATTAAAAATACCTCCAAAACCAGCACAGCTGGGAATGATGGTCATGAGTATTAGTCCTTAAACCAAATCTGTTTCAACTTTGATCTTGAAGCTACTACCAAAATACCAGGTACTGAACTTAAAAAAAACCCAAACCAACCAAGTGTCGTTTAGGAGTCTGTTAATAATTACTCGTGAGTCTTGAGAAATCTCAGGAGAGAAACAGCAGACTCACAGCTGCTTCCACTGACGTACCTGGACCTGCCTTTCATACTTGTCGCCCAAGCAAATGGTTGTTCCCATGGAGATGCACTTTCCCCTGCCTCTTCCTTAATAGATTACATTTCGTTGTGTTAAAAAATAAATTCATCTGCAAGCATTTTTATCATGCAAATGTGTCATGTGTTGTCTGTGTGATTACCTGTAGCCATCTGCCACTCTTGTGCTTATCCACAGTAATTACCGGTGCTTGATTTACATTTCTATATTCAATAAATATGAAAAGTGCCAGCCATAGTTCAAATTGTGGCAGGCCCCATAGGAGCTATAACTATTTATTTAATAGTTCCCCTCATTTGCTGTTGACGATGCATCATCTGAATAGTTGTTCATCTTTGGCAGTCTGTGTTCTAATGAAACTTTATTCCACCAGTTATGTTGGTGTCTTGTACACAAAAACCAAAGTACACCACAAAAGTTTACTACCTTTCCAAAGTTGCCCTTATTGGGAAAACTTATAATCTCATCAGAGAATGAAGTCATGCCTGTTTGATACTAAAAACTAGTTTTCCCAGAACTGTTGACTGTCATTAATTTTATCTCACTCCTTAAATATTTTATTAATAGAGTCCTATCAGCTTTACCGTTTTTTGGCTTGGGGTTGGTGGAAGGTTAATGGACATGTGGGTACCTAGAATAGGCAGCTTGATGTTTTAAAATATCAGCCCATTTTTAGCTATGTCTTAATGCTTCTTGAACTTTTATTTTATTTCAGCATTTTTGAAAAGAACATCAAATAAAATGTGTTCAGAGACAGCTCTCCTAAATGTATTGGGTGCTTATTAAAATGCTGACTTGTTTAGCACATGTTCATTGAATCAGTTCCTTGTGGACTGAAAAACATCTCACCCAAAATCTCAAGTGACCCCCCAGAAATTTCTGAAGAGATACTTTTGAATTATCCTGTGCCTTTTTACAAAACAACAGCCTTTTCTACACCGTTCACTTTGTCTGCCTTTTTAAGGGCTGGCTCTATTTTACTGTATCTTCTTTTAGTCCTGACATCAGGGAATTTTCTGTAACTTTTAACTTTCCTTAAATTACATGGAGAAACTTTGAGTCTTGTAATTCTTCTATTGATGGATGTCTCGTTTTGTCATTTTTCTGTTTGATATATACTTCTTGAGTCTTCTTAAATCTCTTTCTTGAGTGAAGTCTAATGAATACTCAGCTACAATGGCCTAGTTTTAATTATGGAAATATAGCATATAGGCCACCTATTGAGTATTTTAAATGATTCATCTTCTCATTTCCCTTTTTTGTCTTAACTGAGTGATACTGCAAATTGGCCATTTCCAATTGCTGTCTTCTGTTTGCTCATATTGAATGAAATCTGGTAATTATTACTATTCTTAAGGCAAAAGCAAGCTTCTATGCCTGTGATTAAAATTTCATCTTCATTCATTATAATGAAGTTTAAAATAGTTTCCTTTTACAGTATTTCTTTTGTGGGGAGGGTATTTTTTATGCATTTTGAATAAGTCTTACTAAGCAAGAGACCTTCAGCATGCATCTTTTAAACTGTAATTTTCTGTAATATAATTCTTCCCATGTGCTGGGGGGTGGAAAGGAATTCCCATATCAATTTGGTTGGAGTGGGTGTTTGCCAGCACCACCCCCAGAGCTGCCTCTGAGTGTAACTCCACGGGTTTCCCCTTCTGCAGCAAAGATGATCTATGCCTGCTGGCTTGTCTCTGTCATGCCAAACAGAAACCTTATCTAAAGGAAGCCAAAATAATTGAGAAGTTAGTTGTTTGTGTACTCAAAATAAAAATTCTACATTTTTTCCATCCCTTTGCAAGTCATTTTCCTGGCAGCAGCACAACTCCCCAGGCAGCAGCGTGCCATGAGTGACTGAAGCGTGTGATCCAGCAGCAGGGTGCCATTTTCATGGGAATCCATGATTTTCTGAATGTTACTGTTTTTGCTTCACAACCAGCACTGTGTACAGGCTTTTCTTACAGGTTTCTGGTCTTGTTCCCTTTAGTGAACAACTACATAAGAAACCTTGAGGACGTTTCTACTCTCTTCTTGGTGTGGGTTTTTGAACAGATGCCTTGCAAAAGAAAAAGGTTTAATAAAAGGTGTATGGAAAGAGATTGAACAGCAAGAATACAGGAGAGGTGTTTGCAAATCTGTAGGAACAATAGAAATGGATGAGTTTTGGTGGTGATGGCAAGTAACAGTAACTTTGATAACATTTCACAGAGATGTTTGAGTTGCATGAGAGACGTTTTAAATGTCTCCTTTATTACGCTTCTGGAAGTCTGCAGAACTTTTCAGTAACTTTTTGGTTTTAATTCACTCAGTGTGCCAGATTTGGAAAGTAAGAATTGCCAGGCGAGGTGTAATGTAGAGAAGCCAGTCCTTGCTTGCATCAGTGTTCCTAGCACATTATTTCAGAAATGTTAGGAGTGTCCAGGAGTATTTCCTGTGTTTGTCAACCCCTGTGGTGTGTGTCTTCCTGGGTCAGTCTGTAGACCTGTGCAGCAGTCCCTGAATGCCATATATACTTACACTTCTAGAAATCAGCGGTTTTATATTTCTCTGCTCTCCTCAGTTATTTTTATGAAAATGCTGGATTTTTTTCAAATTTATAATTTCATATTTTCCCATTTGAGAGGTACTTAGTACCACTTTCTCCGTGCTTTTTTGGAAATTGACCAGGAAGTTAGCTCTGATTTCTTTGCAGAGTCACTGCCTAGTAAGAAGCACAAATGAGGAATTGGTCATTCTTTAATGCAATGTTTTCTTTAGCAGTGGAAAACTGTTCCTCTTTACTGTTGGTTAAGAGGCTTGGTGTACTTCCTTTTTACATATAAATAGTTTTTCTTTTTAAAAATACATTAGTGATCTGATTTTGGTAGTTCTGATGGTGGTACATGTGGTAGATTTAATTGTATAAGGTGGATTGCCTCTAAATCTTGTTTTAAGTATTCAAATTTGATTACTAAAGTCTTTCGCTGGTGAAAGTTACTTATGTGACTCTAATGTTGTGGGTTTTAGCTGAATATTTTCCAGTTCTTCCACACTAGTTTTTAAAAGTGTAATCATAAGAAGTGTGCACAGTATTTTTGACACAGTTGGAGCACTAAATTGAGTCTTCTGTACTTTTTGCTTGATGAATTTGTTTGTTTATCAATGACCTGCCTGAGCCCCATGAGCTGCAAGATCACAGAAAACACATTAAATTCGTAATATGACGAAGTAACAGTTTGAAAGTATTTATTTTAGTTCTTAGTTAGTTATTCCCAATTCTGGTCTTGTCTGGACACCATAAAGGTGTAAAATTTGCTACAGAATGAAAGAATGGTGGAAATAAAAATAAATACGGTATCACTGTGTAATAAGTACTCTGTTGTATAGTACAGCCTCTTAAGCCTTATGCAGCTCATGTTAATAAGAACAGGTCTACCTTACAAGACAAACAGAAGTTATTTTAATCTCTTTAGAACTTCAAGCTCCCAGTGTTTTTTGCCTTCCTTGTCACAGACCTGTAAGAAATGCTAGTCTTTCCATTCAAAAACCAGCATTTGATAAAGTCGATTTTAGAAAATAAATAGCTTCCTACAGAATATAGCTACTTGTCAAATTATTAATCACATATAAAAATTCCTTAGAAGGAATTATATGAAGTTTTTGTTTAGCCAAACATCTCTAGCTGAAATTAGCTATAAAATCAATCCACTCGTAGGAATTCAGCAAAAATAAAATTCTTTTTTCTGTGTCACTTATTGTTGCTTTGAAGCTTTCTAGCTTGTCAGAAAATGTGGGCATGACAGTAGTGGCATGTCTGTTGTGTCTCTTGGAGGATTGAGTGAAGGTCTCTATTTGCACTTTAAAGGAATTGGCATACAGGAATTTAAGTTCAAGTTTAGGGAGAGGAAGTAGTGGAAGTATTTATATGCAGCACAAATTCTTGCTCAATTTCCTAGAATCCTAGAATAGCTCATTTCATGGTTGAATTTGTTCAACAAAAGCACTTTCTCTGCTCTGCTTCATCCTGCTTTATAGTTGCGTTGCTCAAAATAAGCATGTTTGTTTGTGAGACAGTGTGGCAACAGTGGTGACTCTTCACCAGGGATGAAATTGAGGAACATGGTTTTGTGGTAGTGAGAGGAGTTATGGCAACTCCTTTTAAGTGTGGTGTCTTTAGTTTCGGGGGGAAAAAAAAGCTGGAACAATTGCATTTCTTCCATTTTCACAGTAATAATACATTGTTGTGGTTACATAGATTGCTGAGAAAGGGGAAATGAGAGATGTTCACAATGATTTCAAACAAAGGGAAGAGATTTCTTTCATTCCCATCTAGACCATGTGGAGTTTGGTGCTGATGCCACTGGAGTGGTGGCAGATGATTTGTATAATAAGTAATTCAGGTGCTTTGCTGCTTTCTGGAAATATATCTGCCTCATGGTCATCATTAAAACCTAGACTTAAAGTAGCAGTTTCACTTTACTGATGATCTTTGAAGAAGGTATGGAGACGTACTCAGTAGCAGTAGTTCTGCATGTGGAAAATGACATAAGAATATACTGATGACAGGGTAGAGTCTGCTTTCTCACTATCAATTAGATACATAATGGCAAAAAATATATTAATTTTGAATTAACATTACTATAACACATTAAAATATTTATCTAGAACATGAAACTAAACTCGCAAATTTATGGTTTTGGACCTTTTGTACACCTGAAAATATTTAAATAATTTTAATATGCATATCAACTGTGTCCACTGAAAATAACATTAAAGGAATTAATATCTCTGCTTCATGGAACTAAAACTAGACTTTCTAAAAAATACTGTGTTGTAATTTCTGAAGAAGCATCTGCTTGAGAAGGAAATAATCTGAAGTTGCAGAGCAGACTAATGCAAAACAAACAAACAAAACCATAACAAAAAACCCCAATGAAAATGAAACACAAACTTCATGCTTTTTAAAGAGCTGAAAGCAAAGAATCTTGGTGAATATTCTGGAGGACTCAAGGTACAGAATAATGCTTTTTTTATTGCTTGATAAGAGTTTCTCTGCTGGATGTGTGCACTAGGCCCTTTAGCTAATACAAAGCAAAAAGCCAAAAACAGCAGTGAATGCAGAACCTGAAGCTTCTTGCAGTGCTAGCTTGTAATGGTTCAGAAGTGTGCTTTTTTCAGTTTACAGTTGCATTTATTATATTCTGATGAAGTTTTAGCTTTATTGGGGTAGTTTATTTATTGGGGTAGATAATTTAAAGGATGTGCTGCTCCAAATACTTAAAACAAATATTAAATGGAAACCATGATGTGTGCTACCTTTCAGCAGATTTTTCTACTGTGACAGCTGCAGTAAAATGTTGCAAGGTTGAAGGCATAAAGAAATTCTCCTATTTTTAGTCCATATTGAATGAATAAATTTGTTCATTGTATTGTGTTAGAAGTTTCATCTAATAGGTATACTTTTTTCCCACTTCCCCGTGCAGAATGTGTGTGTGTGCTTGGAGATACATTGACATTTACAGATCGAAGAACAAGCCTTTATTTTATTCATAATTATGTGTGAAAAGATAAAAGGGTCACCCTAATTCAGTGTGGCTGTGCGTACTGATGTCTTCAGTATTATTTCCCCCAGTTGTCACCTTGGAGGACCCTTGGTTTTGCCCCTCTCTGAGCCAGTTATATTTCAACCTGTAATGTGTGGCCTTAGAGTAAGCCCAAAAATTAGCTCTCGAGGTAGTTTCACAGCTCACTGTTAGAGTCACTCCATTGCTGGTAGCTCTTCCTATGCCCTGTTCCAGCTGTGGAGGCAGTCTTTTACTTTCTTATCATTAAAAATTTGTGTCTGAACCCTCAACTCTTTTGATGTTTCATTTTTTACATGGAATAAAATACTTTAGGCATTCTGCTAATTATGTCTCTTCTTCTGAACCAGTGAAAATAGAGTATGTTTTTTTCCAAGTACTGTCTTGTACTGGATTCATTGTGCTGTGTTCCCTTCTGTCTTTCTTTCCCTCAGGTTCCTGGGAGAACTGAAGTTGGCTGAGGCAGCAGAATGGGGGCTGCAGTGTGTGGGTCACTGCATTGCACCTATCTGCCTGGGCTGGCTTTTTCCATAAGTACACATTTGTGGGGGTTACATTTATTTGTGTGCCCTGCGTACTGCCCTTCCCTTTGGCTTCACATCCTAGCACATGAAGGTGGTAGGAGAGAGAAGAAACAGATGACAGTAGCTGAGGTATTGGAGGTATTGTGTACCTTCTCTGGTGTGTGGAGCTGGGTCACTGTTCTAAAGGCCAAGCTAAGATAACTGGCAATAGTCAATAGCCTGTGTATGTTCTCAGGGACACCATTTTCCAAAGAATTGCAGTGACTCAAAGCACAGGAGATTTTTCAGTACAGAGGTGACAGTGGCTGTGCTTTCTCCCACCTTAGAATCATCGGGGAATTCTTTTCCTTCAGATGTGTCTATTTCCTCCAATATGCAACCCTAAGTGTTACTGGATGGATCTCTTCTTCCTTTTTTTTTTTTTTAACTTGGGCTGTCTTGAGTTTAATATTCCGGGGTATTTCAAAATATTAATTTGTTTCTTTTTCTCTACGTGTTTCCACTTGGGTTCCATTGCTTTCTGTTTCTCACGTTTTTGGAAGACTGAACAATAGGTGGCTATTCCATGACACATTCTCATACCACGCAAACAGAATTTGTAAATTAGCATTCACACCAAAAGAAATTGGACTTTGTCTTAGAATCACCTAAGGGAAGGTTGCCTTCCATTTTCTGAGTCTCAAAAGTGTTATTGCCTTGTGGAGTCTGTCCATAAAGCAGGAATTGACATGCGTGCAGTGTATGCAGACATAAAGCACAAAGCTGCTATGCTGGAGAGAATGCCCACCTCTGTTGTTTTAAGGGGAAGGGTTCCAGCACATATGGCTTTTTTTGAGAGTTGCTTCAGTGGGGAGCATGATGTGTACTGACAAGTCACTTTTGTAGTCTCAGCAAGCACATTTGGATGGACACCTCTGTTAATGGCTGGTCAGCTCAATCAGGTGGACATTTAGAGGTGCTCTTTCTAATAGATGACTATTTGTAGCTGTATTTTGCACTAGAAATTGATTTAGGACTTAGGCTGTAGACTGTCTAAATTGTATGCAGTCGTTGTCATCATTCCTGTTTGCAGTCTTTGGGATTTTGTAAATAAAAGAAAATGTAAAGTGAAAGAAGAAAGAAAGGGAGAATGTATTTTGGTGTAGTAAAAGTGTCATTCTTCTTGTATATGGGCTCTACCAGTTTACTAACCAACCTGTACGATATTTTTTTAATTGTTCATTCAGGAAAATGTTATCCAGGACTAGAGATAAATTTATTACTTTATTATTACTCTATAGTTACTGAGTTTAAATCTACAGAAGAAATTTTTCTGGTTTGTGTGTGAGTCGTGGGGTTTTGTGTTTTGGCTGTGAGGACTAAACCTCGAAGGAGATGGGCTGTTTTGTTAAGTGAGCCATTTCATCCTGTTACTTCCCCTTCAGAGATGGAGAGGCCTGGTTTTGTGTATGTGATTGCAAATAACGAAAAAGCTTGACTAATGGAGCTATGTGCATTGAAATTCAGAGAGGAAGTTAATACGGGAAAGATGGCATTTAGTTTGCTTTCCCCCTCCTAAAAGGAGCTTACAAGAAAACTGCTGTATCTATGACAAGCTTCTAAGGATTTTTGAGGTTTCTGAAGAAAAAAATATAATAAACATCTTGTATTTTCTTGTAACACTTACTTAGCATTCAAAAACACTAGTGTAGTATAACATGGGCATTCTGGCCTTAGGTAGAATTACTAAGGCTTTACATTATGCTTGGTATTAGTATGGGTCAACTGGAATAAAACACAGTAAGCTCAAAGAGTAGACGGCTGTTGTACTTTCAGGAGGGACTGTCTTGAGCTTTTTGATGCCGACATGCTGCCCTTCAGTCAGTATTTGGATCATTGTCCTCTAATGCATTTCTTTGAGCTGAGGGGCAGTATAATTGCTGCTTTGTAGTTTCTCTGTTCAGGTTTGGGCTTGGTAATCCAAACTTCAGTCTCTGCCTGTAACATCTATTACATCTTTGCTTTTCAGATACAGAACTGAGAGCAAATTTGAGCATACAGGTGAAAAGACTAAGTTAGAACTATAGTCACACATGTCTAAAATAGAATGATTCCATCTTGGTTATTTGGAAGGGTCTTTAAATTGGAGGGTTGTCATCTTGCATTCAGGATAGTGGACTTCGTACTTGCTGTATTTTTTTTCCAATTTCTTTTTAATTGAGTAGGTTTGTGTTAGGAAGTCTAATTTGTATCCTGAGTTGCCCTGTGCACCTCTTACTTCATATAAATGTGAGATAGCTAAGTATAAATCAGCTTCCCAGCTAGTGCTGGAAGGGGAGAGGGAACATAAGCTATGATATACTTTCTGAGGGACAAGAGTATATATTGAGGTAGACAGTTTCGAGCATCTCATGCATATTAGTGATTACTTTGTCAATATCCTCTGTTAGTCTTTGTGAAGGAGAGGCAAAACAGTATGTAGCATTCCCTCTCTGCATCAAGGGAACAGAAAGCAATGGGAAGTCCTACAGGGCTACTGTGCCTTCCCCCCACACTTTATAAATATGTTCTTAGATTTATAAGGCTGCCTTAGATTTAAGGTAGTTCTGGTTATAGTCTCTTATCAGGACATCCTACAAAATCAAGATAGCATCATTTAAAAGATTACAAATTAGGTGGAAATATTTTTATTTTTATTTGAAAGCAGAGACTGCATATTTAAAGCCAGCAAGTTTCAATTTAAATATGTAGCGAGAAATTGGAATGGTAGGCCTTGAGAAACCCCATTCATTTTATATACCTTCTATCTGAGACCAAGACAGCTGGTTTCTATTATATAGAGGGTTTATAATCCCCAAACCATTTAAATTTGCCTAGCAAGTCTTCTACTTCATCTTGTCACTGGGGTGAGAACATACATGAGGCAGTTTATGGAAGCCTCCAGATCGCACATTTGTCTCTGTCCACATGTGTCCCTATATTACACCTTTAGAATTTCAACCTTTTGCTCTGGAATGCTCTGGGTACAGAAGATTCAGTATCTGGAATTTGAGTGTACCTTTCCTAATAACAGATAGACGTGTGTAGCACTGTGTAAATTACAAGAATTAATGAAGTGGTTGTTTTTATTATAGTTGTCGAGTTCATTTCTTTACAGAACCCTCCAAACTGAATAGTGTTTGATGTATGGAAAACTTTGACACTACTTTTTCCTGTATTTGAAAAGCAGTGATAAAGCAGCCTGGTTGTCGAAATGTCAGAGTTTCACTTTGACATTTAGAGGAGTTTCCATTTTCTCGGTTGTTCTAGTGTGGCTTCTTTTGATATTGAGCTTCTTAGAGGAGATACAAAAAGTCATTAATTGAGCTGTAAAGCTTCATTTCTGTATCACAAATGCAGCTGAAGATTTCTGGAATTTACAGCAGTGTCCTTTAAAGAGTGCTGTTGATGGATATGTTGCTTCTAAAAAACTGACTATCCCATATGGATCTTGGCCTTTGAACATTTTCTTGGGAACTGGACAT
The DNA here is from genome assembly GCA_013397175.1 of Platysteira castanea. Classification (NCBI taxonomy): domain Eukaryota; kingdom Metazoa; phylum Chordata; class Aves; order Passeriformes; genus Platysteira; species Platysteira castanea. Next base: position 66,054 of record VYXC01009664.1, read on the forward strand.
GTAGGTGGAGGGAGAGAAGACGGAGTGGGAGGTTGCAGTCTGAAAATGTGCAGAAATGTTTGGTTTTTCTGTGTAACAGAAGAAACTTTAGTCTGCTGAATTCCTTAGTAATAAAGAAGCAAAGACAAGTTAATTTGAAATTATAAAAGTAATAATAAATAACAAAACTAAATGACTGTCTGTTTTGAATATTCCAGCTGTCAAGAAGTTGCGTTTATCTCTGTACTGAGTGGATGAATTACTTAATTTACATTGCATTATGGTGGGATCTTTTTCTGAAGAATTTTCCTGAAAGATTAATTGCTTCTCTCTTAGTACAATTTTTAGTTTATTTTAAAACAGACACTGTACACTTTGCACACTTACTAACTGTATGCATTAATATGCAATATAATTCATTGTTGCAGTATTGAGAGATGAATAACATTTGTTAAACAAGAAAGGATCGTTGTTTTTAACTACATCTGTATGAAGTCAGATGGAATTGCAATTTTGTTAGAATACGCAAGAAAAATGTTAAGTATCTTAAAGAAAAATTGGCTAAAATGTTGAATAAATATTACTTCTAAATAAAAATGAGTTTTGAGAAATATGCTTGTTTCTGCTGCATCTTACAGAAACACTTGATTAGTAAATTGAATGAAATTTTCTGATTGCCTTGCCTTTGAAGATTTTTTAAACAAGGTGAGCTGTTCTGTAAAATTTGATTTAATGTTTGGGGGAAATAAAACATATCTCAAGTTCAGCTGAAATTTATTTCTTAACTTTTTATATAACTCTCTGAAATTAGCAGATTTTTTTTTTTTTTGCTCTAGGTATTTAAATTGGGAGTTCTCCTAGTTCATTTGTTTTACTTCCTCAAGTTTATCAGCCTCAAACTTGTTATCTTGAATTTTTCAGCTTTTTAAAGGAAGTAATTTTAAAATATAATAATAAGGTTAAATTTTTCAGCACTCTGGACTGCTTTGTTTCAGCTTGAATTGTAATGGGGTTAACTTTTAAAGAACAAAACCCATTACTATAAAAAACTGGTTAAAATGAAAATATTTCCATTAAAAAATGTATTGCATTCATGTTCTTTGTGTGGCTTCTATGATTTTATGGGGTTGTTTGGGTTTTTTTTTAATAACCATAAAGCAAGTGGTGCTGTTAAAAGCATTTTACTCTAGAGGAAGGGTACCTTTAAATGTATTTAAAATTTAAATGCATTAAAATTTGTATGAAAAATTTTACAAGTAATAGCTTTGTTGTTTTGAGTTTTTTGGTTTTTGTTTGTTTTTTTTTTAATTCAGAGGATAATGGTCAGTAATATTTTAAAAAATTGAGTTATTGGATAATTCCTATTTACAATGAATGATCTTTTTTTTAATTCTTTTTTTCCCATAAATAAATTTGCAAATATTCATATTAAGTTTTAAATACATGCTTTGACAGCCTGTGTGGGACTTGTGGGTGTACGTGTGTCCTTTTCAGCTCTAGCATAATTTTCTGTGTTTTGGCTAGGTGATACAGCATGATTTAGTTTTTTAATTGAGAAAAAGCTTGTTGTATTTGTAAATAGATTATGAAAGAGAGTACCTGTTGGTATTTGATGCACTATTAATTCAAGATATCTCTTTGACTCTTATCTTGCTCAAGTTACTTTTTTTGCCAATTTACAGCTTTGTAGTAATATATAATAACTGATGGAAAACTAATTTCAAACATAAAGGGTTGAATACGTGATAGAAAAATTAGTTCTGACTTGTTATGATAAAAAATCTGTTAAGATATGTAAATACAGCAATAGATGAAAATGTACAAGTAGTTTGCTTTCTAATTGCCATGGGGAGAACTAACAGCTTTACTCAGCAGCATTCATTTTTGTATTTCCGGTTGCATATTTAGACTTAAATCTGTCTTTTCCAACATTGATACAGGATATTTGAAGAACACCGCTTAGCAGAATTCTAGTCTCTTAAAGAGAAAGTAGTTTTCAAAACTCAGTTGTATTGAGACACTTCTGTTGGTTTTGCAGTGTATTCTATAAATTAAATGTCACTTTTGGAGGAGAGTGTCCTTCCTTAATTGTTCTTGATATTTGAATAAGAAGTTATTGAAGGATTTTTAAGGAGTTGTATCTATTATATTTAGTAGTATGGTCTTTTTCATTGAGTTCTGAATTGAGGAATTACCTTTTGGAAATTTAGTGTTGTACTTATGATTTCTCAAAGCAATCATTTTCTTGTATTACAGCATTTTTCTGAAAGGGTTTTGGGGTTTTTGTCCTGTGATTTTGATTTGATGTGCAGGTAAGCTGCAAAAAGTAATTTTGCTCATCATTTATGTATTAAATTTATGTATTAAAATCAGAGAAGGTTTTAGAAAAGTTAGATTGGGAGAATTCAGATGACACTACTTTCACTTACCAACAGTTTCTCAGAAACTGTCATTTGGTACTGAATAATGTTTTTTGTATACAGAAGACGGAAGAATGGAAAATACGCTAATACCAAATCAAAAGACAGTAATATCAAATCAACTTTAGAAAAAGTCAGGTATCAAATCAACTTAAAATTCCTTTAAAAAAGAACTGCAGCTGTATTTAGTCTAAAGTTAAGCTACCTGTGAGAATTTACAAATTTTGGGAGAAGTCTTGGGAAGGGGATGCTAGAGAATTTGACTGCGAATACCTTTAATGTTTGGTTAAACTTAAGCAGAATTTAATAGCCATGAGTGTGGATAAGCCTGCAGAGATGTTCTTCCTTCTCTGGGGATGATCAAATGCAGTTAAAATACAAAATGTGGTCACTCATCAGTTTCAGACAAGCTTACAGGAACATGGAAAGACTTGTCAAATAAAACTTCGTAAAGTTAGGAGGTTGTCTGTTTTGTAAATAGGCTTTTTTTAGTAATGGAATATTAAGCCATAATTAGCAAATGGAATACAAACTTTTACTAGTGGCAAAAATATTCCTTTCTATACAGATGTTATGTATGTGTTTGATAAAGTATGTTTTAAGATAATGTTTTAAATATAGTTAAACTTGTTTATGCTAGGAGCCAATTTTCATAGAGGTTGTAGCTCTGCAGCCTTGTTTCAGTGCCATCACTGAAGGCAGGAGAGAGAAATCCTTTTGCTTTTAGCAGCAGGAGGCTGGGCAGTTGGGGCATCTGTGCTGTCTGCCAAGCAGCCAAGCTTTGGCCCAGGAGTGTGGCCAGCACGGCAGGAGACACATGTGGAGGTGGGGGAACTGGCACAGTCTCAGCACTGGGCCAAGGGAGACCAACCAGAAGGAAATTCCACCACTTTGAACTTTGGGGCTTGGGGAAGCTCAAGACATTTCCTAGGGAAATCTAAGGAGGATGAGGTGGGAAGGCTGGAAGTGCTCTGGGGAGAGGGAATTGGAGGTGCAAGTTTCAAGTACAATGGAAAGGGTGTCTCAGGGACCAACTGGTAATGAAGGGGTGCTTGCACAATGGAAACTTAAGTGACAGGAAGCAAATTCATAGGAAACTGGTCTTCAGCCTGCTGCTCAAAAAATAAGCTATTCTTTAGAGCCACAGCTGAGCTAGGAAAGGAAGACAGCATGAAGTGGTGCGACAGGCATGTTTCTGAGTTTCCCTAGGACTAGCTGTGGGGCCAGAGGATTTCTTTCACTGCAGAGAGGAGGATTTGCAGTGAGTCCCTTCTCTGAAAATGATGTTAACCAGTTGATTCTTTTTTTTGTCTCAGTAATGTTTCCTAAAAATTATACCTGCTCACATCACTTGACAATGTATTTATAAGAGTGAAAATGAACTAATTTACTGTGGGTTACTTGTAGATTGTGAATAGTGTTAGTTTCTACAAATTGCAGTAAAAAAACAGGCTTTCTGCTGCTTTGCAATACTTCTTTTCCTTCCACACTTTTCCTCTCACTTGAAAGCTAATCTCTTGCTTTAGATTACTCCTTATGAGAAACTGTGTTACAAAGGATTATGGCTTCAGGTGAACTGTAACCAATGAGTCAAAATAGGAAATGCACAGTTGTATTTCATTAATAGATAGGTTTTCATTAGAACTGAGACAAAAATGCCAAAACTCTCACTGCGATTGCGAGTATATTCAACTTTTGTACATGTGGCTCTCGAAGTGCGTGAATGTTTTGTTTTCCGTGAAATCCTTTATATGAGTTTCATTCCATTCGGACATAAGAATAGCGATCCCCTTACGAAGAGTAGTAAGTGAACATTTCTGTTAGTAGCGAGTGATGGTAGTGTTTACTCTTCTAGAGATGACTCATGTAGATTGTACTTTTTTTAATGGAGTTGTGGTTTTTGTTATAGATGTATATACAAAGATTATGATTGTCCTAACTTTATTCTTGCTTGGCTGCTACAAGCCATCCTACTAAACTGTATTTTTAGACTTGTTTCCTAAGGAAATGAAGCTTGCACTAGTCATGCTGTCACAGTCAGCTGTCATAGTCCGTCCATCTGTCCATCCTTGATAACTCAGCCAGTTTTAGGCAAACTTGACAGACTGGCAGAGATAAAGTAACTAAGTTTTCTCCAAGTCTGTGCCTGGGAGAGTCATTGCTGGTGTCCCTCCCTGGAGAAGAAGCCAGAGCAACCCCAGATCTTTGCTCAGTCCAGGTGGGGCTGAAAGGCAGTGGGGCACCAGGCATTGTGCTTGGCTGGCCAGCCCAACAAAGGTAGGGGGGAGGGCAGCACCAGGGGAGATTGAGTATGCTTTGAAGGCATTTTGGAGATGATAGTAGGGAAGCTAGAAATATGAGAAGGACCTGGGGATGTGAAAGCAGTCATACGGTAGGGGGACTTATTGTGAATCCTGCAGGAGATGGGGGAGGCAGAGGAGGAATAGCTCAGCAGGAGGTATAAGGAGAAAAACAGGAACAGATTTCCTACATTCTGCTCATGGAACAACTTGTTTCCTCTTCAGTCATGGACGCAGTTATGAGTGTTGCAACCTCACATGAAAAATGATTGTTAGATAATGTGCATACCCTTCACTGTGCCTGACTGCAGATGGGTCTCTGCATAGTTTGTTCCTTTGGTCAAACCAACTGGAAAGTCTGGTGCACATTGCCGCTGTTGCAAAAGGTTAATCATTACCATGCTGTCAGCCTTAGAAAGTTTGTTCACATGAAATGTAAGCTTAAACTGAAGAACTCCAGTTTCTTTATTGATAAAAATTAGAAACTTCGCTATGTTTCTTTCTTTTTTTTTTTTCAATTTTCCCAAATTTGTAATGATTTGTGTTTACGGGGAGGATAACAAGGAACATTTGAAATGTCAGACGCACCACTGGAAGGTTTGTGAAAAAGAGGGAATTTATGAAACTCCAAATGGAAGAAAGTGCTTGAATGGTAACATTTTCCTAAATGTTTAGATACCTTTATCAGATTTCAGACGGTTTTTTTGAGAAATTTTGGGGTTTTACCTGTTTGTCAACAACCTTTTCTCTAGGTACTTCAGTTTATGGCATTTTCTCATCACACTACATCCCCGTTTCTCACAGTTATCTCTGTGCTCTGAGTTTTAACTTGTTTGGCCGGCTACTTCATCATCTAATGCTTTTTTTATTAGTTCTTCTGCTGTAATTCCAAGAAGTGTACTGCATATCTTCATTAGTGAGCAGATAAAAGCCTAAGTTTTTAATCTGGAAGGTTCAGTCTCAGTGGAGAGCTTTATGTAGAGTGAATCTATTGAAATACAATTTCTTGTTTTCCCTGAAGTTATAACAAGTAATTTCCCCCCTTTCTTAACAGAACGACCCTTAAGCTGTGTTTGTTTGTATCCCTGTAATTTAATGCTCATTAGTTCTGAGACATCCTTGTCTTTTTAGTTAAAAATGATCTCTAAACTGATGAAAATTTCCAGTCTTGGCAGAGATCAGAGCCTGACCAGCTTCTGATTAGTTCTTGCTTGTACACTCTTTTCCTGTGATTGTCTCCCCTAGTACAATAAGCTGCCCTCCCTCATTTTGTCTCAAAGTGCAGCCACTGGCTCTTGGCTGAAATGATGTAGTTAGAATGACATTAGGATGTTGCAGGCTCCAGCAGGAAACAAGGCACTGCTGGGGAAGGTCAGGAAGCACTTTAGGCTCATCAGAATTTTCTGCCATCTTCAGAGACCATAAGACCATGTATTAATTAATGTATTTAACCCTTCTAGACAGTGATTCCTGCATGGTTATGTGTGCACTGTTAGTCTGTGCTGTACAGATAACTCCGTGAAATAAGCATGAAGTTTTGTGCTGAACAAACAGCTTTGCTGAAGATGCTCATTGTATGTGCAAGTACACATACTTATGTTAAATATATTAAAACATACGTTTTGGCAGTGGAGTGGCTGGATTGAATAGGCCTGAATTGTTAAAAATGAAATAGCGTGCATCTCCTTATTTCAGATTATTAAAAGAAACAAAAAAAAAAGTACTTTTATTTATTTTCCTTCCATTAAGCATTCCATAATCAGTATGTGTGCTCTTTTGTCTCAATTGCATCTCTCACCTGCCAGCCGGGCTCTAGGAGTGTGGAGAAAAGTACAAATGCTCCTATTTCTGTGATGGTTTTGCTTTCTGTCCCTTGCATGACATTTAGGGTATTGCTTGGTTGTGCTATACTGAGATGTCATCTTCCGTTTCCAGAACTTTTAATGTCACAAGAGAGGACTGCTTGTTCACTTCATTATTTTGTTTATATACAAGCTTAGGCAGGGATTGCTGCAGAAGTTTGAAAAGTACCCCAAGTGTGTTATGCAGTTTTTCTCTATGTAAACAGACATTAGTATGGTTCCTCTAATTAAGAAAAATAAAAGTGATGTGTTCAATGTTATTGTTGTTTCTTATGTATGTTGTCTTTCACAGTATAATTAAAGCATGACAGGACATCAGAATTTACAGATTATAGGGAAACATATGCAAATGGTCTTCCTCATCATCAGGTTTCTGCTATTACAGTACGTGATGAAACATAGGTGAAAGAGGTGTGGGTTTCGGAAGGGAGGTTGCAGTTGGAAGGAACTGCAGCTGTACCTGCCTGGGTACTGCCAGAGCAAAGAGAGCAAAACAATCTGCAGAGAAAGTTTTGCTTTTATTTGCTCATTAATTTTTGTAGATTTTCTTTCACTTTTTGTTTGAGCCAAAATTGAAGACATCTCTAAAATTAAAAGGCATGGTCATTTGGCTGGAATTTAAAGATACATAACAGCAAGCTCAGAAACGTTTCAGTGATGAGCTGTTCTCCTAGTGAAGAAATCACTGTGTTTAAATGTGTTTAAGCTCTGGTACTTTGAGAAGAGAATAGAAGTCATTATAACACAAATTGCTCCTTACCTAATGGTGCATCAGCTGGATGTAAACGAGAATCTCTTAAAGGTGTTGCTATTTCCTGACTATGTAGTGTTACAGAAGAGGTCTCCATTTAGCAGTCTTGTTGAAGTAAGGGTACAGCATGTCACAAAATCCAGCATTTGCAGTCTGGGGACAAGCATTCCAAGTGACCACTTTACATTTCTGTCTTTAACAGGCTTGGGAAAAACCAAAAGAAAGACGAGTGCGAGAGACGCCTCCCCCACTCCCAGCACAGACGCAGAATACCCTTCCAACGGCAGCAGCGCTGACCGGATTTACGATCTTAACATTCCCGCCTATGTGAAATTTGCCTATGTCGCCGAGAGGGAGGATGAGCTGTCCCTCGTTAAAGGGTCCCGAGTGATTGTCATGGAGAAGTGCAGCGACGGCTGGTGGAGAGGTAGCTACAACGGACAGATCGGCTGGTTCCCTTCGAACTATGTGGTAGAGGAGGTTGAGGAGGCAACTGCAGATTCACCCAGCTTTCTCAGCCTAAGGAAAGGCGCTTCCATGAGTAACGGCCAGGGCACCAAAGTACTCCACATTGTTCAGACACTGTACCCATTCAGTTCGGTCACAGAAGAAGAGCTCAATTTTGAAAAAGGGGAAACGATGGAAGTCATTGAAAAGCCAGAAAACGACCCAGAATGGTGGAAATGTAAAAATTCCAGAGGTCAAATTGGTCTTGTTCCTAAAAACTATGTAGTAATCATTAGTGATGGTCCTACCATGAACACTTCCCATCCGCCTCAGATAAGCTACACGGGACCATCTTCCACCGGACGGTTTGCTGGAAGAGAGTGGTATTACGGGAACGTTACCCGGCACCAAGCAGAATGTGCCCTGAACGAAAGGGGAGTGGAAGGAGATTTCCTTGTTAGAGATAGTGAATCTTCGGTAAGTGGTGCTCGGCCCACAGGTTTGTAAACCCCCGTGCATGGCTTAGCAAGCACTTAACAGATTCCCTGTCTTTTCACCCTTAAAGAAGCGAGCAGGGCTTCAGCGTTACCAACCAGTACCCTCCCTGCTTGTGAGGGTTGGTCTGTTAGTGAAATGCAGTGACATTTACACTGAAATTTAACAGCTGTCATCTGTGTTATCCAGGGGTTTTTTTAATTAGTGGACAGGCAAGTAAATATTTCAGGTTTCCATTTGGCTTTTCATGTGCTTCTCATGCAATCCTCAAATTTAAAGCTCTACAAGATAAAATAATTCTAGTTGATTGAATATTTGGTCACTGATTAGATCTTAAAACTAATTTCAAATAGAATCTTTGCATTGGTCAGTTCTGTTCTGCTTTTAATTGAATAATTACATAGTTTATTAGTTAAAATCCCATTTTAATGTATTTTTGATCTACTTAGATCATTTAGGCTGTAATAAGGTAAAGTTATTATGGTATCTAGTTGTTAAGATTATAATATACAACAGAGAGAGTCAAGTCAGCAGCTCATATGCCTTGTAAATTGAGCCTTGATGACATCAGAGAGATCTGAGTAATGCTGATTATGGCTCATGTAATTCTGAAAGTTCAGATTTAAAATTCAGCTCAAAGGGCTTTCATGTATGCCAAGGCCAGAGAATTCATAGCTAAAGCACTAAAATTTAATTATCCCTTGACTGTGATTTTGAAAAGGTGACAGATTTGAATCTTACATCATATGTAACACTGACAAAGTTGACAAAGTATAGTTTTGTAACAGTCCCAGATCTTTTTATCTGAAGACAGTATTGTCTGATTAAATTTCAGGCACCTCTCCTTGATGAATTTGCTCTGCAGAAAACACAATAGCTATCAAACTACCCTTTCTTTGAAGCTCTATGTCATTGAATTCCTATTTCTGCTTAATCGTAATCACTAAACAAAGGCAAATGCAAATAAACCACAGGAGAACAGGAAAAAAAATAGAGATTAAATAAAAATAAACCAGAGGAAGACAGGAAGAAAAATAGGAATATAGAAATCATGACTGATTTACAGAGGCTGAGAGGAATCAAGTTTGTTTAGTCCACAGAAGAAAAGAGTGATGCGGGACACACAGTCTTCTGAAATGTAGAAAGCCACTGGAGGATTATGGTAATCATTAAATTACAGCAGTTCCTTTTTTTCCTGACATTATTTTTCTATCAACATCCTTTCTGCTAGGCGCATACTGAATGTGGTGAGTTCTTGGTATGTCTGTCCTGCAGGTAGAAGCTCACTTTCAGATCTAGAGACTGCATTGTGATTTATCCCAAGACTGTAGCTATCAATTTCCTTTCATCGCTTGGGAAAGTGCCAGAAGGAGAGTTCAAAAATAAATACATTACTTAAAATACAAAAATGCTCACCCATTTCTCAGTGTGTGACATGTCACAGTGACCACTATGCTATGGCTTGGTTTTTTTGCTCTTAAGAGTCTCCCTCTATCCCTGGAGGAAACGACTTGCCTTGAAAGAATACAATAACCTTTTAATTTAATGTGACATCATAACACTAAATCCTTGTATTCAAAGCAGTTTCAAACTTTTCTGCCTGCATTGTTTCTAGATAAATCATTGCTTTGGAGTACAAAAAGATTCATTCCAAATGTGGTCTTCAAACTATTTCCAGCATCTGACACTTAGTAGGATAAGAGAAAATTTATTCCGTTCATATCACAGCAAGTTTTTTGCACACCCGCTGGAAAAAAAAAAGGCTCTGAATTGAGGAACTTGCATTTTTTCCTTCTTTCTGTACTCTTTATCTGGTCTTGCAAACTCTGTATTTGACACTTTTTTAGCAATGAGAAAACTGTAGTTATGCACATAAATGCCTCCTTCGTATTAGTACTACATGAGAGTTCTAGTTTTTATTAGGTTTAAAGAAATAATTGACTGCATCTCAAGCTTTCATCTGCCCTAATCCTTATGTATCATTCCATTATATAGTGTGTTTATGTATGTGAATTATAAGCCACTGGGCATTGCTGGTTTTTTCCCCAGAGTGCCACAGGTGATATAATAAGTGAATGGGCATACTTGATAGCATTGAGACAAGGATCATAAAAGATCTATTTCAAACTTACTATGTATGGAACAAAGAAAGAGTTTAGCAATAACTCATAAATTTCTGAAAGTTGCTGTATCTCCCGTGTGTGACTACAGGTTGTTCATGCTGTGGCTGAAAGTCACCAGGAGTGTCTGCACAGTCTGAGCAGAAGATCTTGATTAGAGAGAGCAGACTGAGCAGAGCCGAGCTGTCAGCTCTCTGGTTTGCTCATCTGACCAGCAGACCAGCACTTCCCATTACATTGTGGTGTTAACTCACCTATTAAAGCTGTGGATGCAGGGGTTATTCCTTTCTAGAAAGGCCCATAGATAAAGCTGTGAGTCATACTGCTAATTCTGTGCCTGATTTTTGACTTGTTTTAGAGTTTTCTGTAGCCTTACATCACCATAGTTACAAAAATTTGTCTGTATAAAAGTTTTCCTTAGATTTCAGTTTTGCTCTTGTTACTTAGCTATGAAAAGCTCTCCTTGGATAGATGAAGGTTTGTATTATTCTGTATTCGCTTGATGAGGCTGTCATGTTTTTCCATTTCAGGTGTTAGTAGTTGCAAGATTTTACAATATTTCTCCAAGTTTACTTACCAAGTGTTTGTCTCACAGCTAGATTCCTTTAGCCAAAAATATTCTGCTCAGTAACACTTAGATCTACAGAATGCTGCCATAGTGGAGAATAACCTGAGATGAACTCCATAAGGTAGCTAGGAGCCTGATTATCTTCATTAATTACGAAATACTATTATTAGAACCATAAACTTGTTTGAACCATTTAAGCCTATAGTTTATGTAACAGGCACAGTTACCTACTGATAACATTTTTGCCAACTCTTATACCTAGATAATGTCACCTCTAGTTTTGGAGATCTAAAAGAACTGGCATGTGCCTAGTTAGAAATACTGCTTGATTTGTTCTTTCTGTTGCAGGCTGCTAGACTGATAAAGCCTGCAGTTTGTCTCATTTAAGTAGCACTCCTGAACGAAAAAATGCAGCTTTAACCTGTGCAGTCTCTGTACAGCCACTTCTTGGATTGCAGGCTCTTCAGTGGTCAGATTTTTGATCTCTTTGGTAGTTCCTAACCCAAGACAAACGGATTTCAGCTGATAGCGGTGGTCTTGGTTGGGTGGGTGATCGTCATGCTTTGAAGATCTCAGATTTCACTGAGTAGACAAGCAAATTTGCGTGAGAGAGGGTTGTTTTGTTCAGATTCACACCAGGAAACAAGTGTGCTCACTAGTGCTGTAGGTAACAGGAAGCAGTAGTGTGTCGCCTCCAGCTTCTGAGCAGAGCCTTTGCTACAGACACCCTTAAACTTCAAAGGGAGCTTCTGTCAGAACTTGTGGGCCCCTTGCACTCCTCTGCAGGTGGGTGCGAAACTGGTGATCAGGCAAACACCAGTGCTCCTAGTCCTATGAAGTCTTCTCATGAAGCAGAGAAGGTGTTATTTTTCTCAGGCTGTGAGTGAGCTATGCAAATTTTTGGATGATTTCAGGAGCAGTTACTCATTAGGAAGTAATGACTACCTTCTACTGTTAGTGTTGCAGCATTCAAATTACAGTAACACATCCTAAACAGAGCAGCAGGGTACAGTTTAAAGATGATACTGATGATTGTAGATGTGTTAAAATGATATTGAGGATTGTTAAGTGTGGCTGGAGTTGTCCGTTTTTTGAGATCATACTTAGCTTCTCTGTTCTTTGGCAATCATGACAGTAGAGGGAGGAGACAGAGGTTGAGAGTTTGTATGCTTTTTGAGGTGCTAATTCTGTAGCATTCAGAGTGTCTCATGTTTTCCTGGGGTTTTAATCCTGCAGCTGTTGAGTAGAAGCAATGAAATGTGGCAACTATTTAAAAACTGAACATTGGTTATGTTCTGTGACATGCAGTGATTGATGAGTACAGCAGACATGAGGAGAAAGTTTTTCTTTGAAAACAGGGCATAAGGAAATATCCTAATGGTTTATTTTAAATGGAAGAACAGAAATCTTATTAGAGCTGTACTTGAAGATCGATGGAACCAATTTGTATTTGTGACCCGTGCAATATTGATTTTGGAACATGAACACTACATAGGGAGGAGAATGGTATTTGGTTATATCCAAATGAAATAGAAGGGGTAGAAAAAGGAATTAACTCTCCCAGATGGCTCTTTCCAGCCTGACCTTAGATGTTTGAGCTATGACTTGGAGTTTTTTGGCTGGGTGATTGAGCAAGAGGAGAAGTGAGGGAAAACTTGGGTATGGAAGTGGAAGGAGTTGGGGAGCCCCAGGGCAGGCTCACTGATGGGAGCTCGAAGGGTCTGGAATAGTTTGAAGAATGAGTGCATGAGAGTATCTTTCTTGGAGAAGGGGCATTGGCAAATGGAATTGGATTAAACAGGAAAATTTGAACTAGGTTACAGGATCAGTAAAAGGTTTTCGGAGGGAGCTGTTTTTCGCAACCTTGCCATTTATAAATGATAAAATTATCATTTCATTCTCAAATGGAGATTGTAAAGAGGGAACTCCCTTCTTCCTGTTTCACTTGTTTTTCCTTACATTGCTTTATCATTCGTTTTCGTGATAGTTTTCAATTGGGTTTTTTTGAAAAGACAGTTCAGTTCCTCACCAAAGAAATTAAATTAAAGAAAATCTTCCTACCTTTTGTTTTCCACATGCTATAGGCAGCAGCTAGCTTATGATCATCTCTAGATATAAGCAGATGTTAAAATAAAGGAATTGAAAACAATTCAAAATAGTACTACACCTGGACTGTAGGTGCATTAGAGCTAATCTTTAGTTTTCTGATTTAGGAATTGATTTAACTTCAGGTTAGGTTTTTCAAGTCTAGGTCTTCCAAATTACGATGGTACGTGATATTCATAGGTTCCCTGCCACAAAGCTATCCTCTGTTACTTGGCTGCAGAATCATCAACTCCTCTATAGATTTAAGGGGTTAAAGCTTACTTCTGATGGGCCTTTATTTGGTGTATGTGAGTCTTTTATTCCTGGAAAAGTTAGTGTGTAAACATCCAAATGTAGCAATTAATTTAAGAGGGAGAAGAGAGAAAAATTGGCCAGCAGTTAGAACAAAATAGCTTAAACAGTAAATAAAATAAACAGACTTGGAGCAAATCCAAGGAGGACAGCAGGGAACCAATTCAAACTGCATTGAACCAGCATACTTTGAAATGGTAGTGTTAAGAGCAATAATTTATTTAGATTTTTTTTTATAGCATTTTTAATGTATTTGCATTTTTGTAGGGCAGGAAGGAACCAAAATAAAAACACAAGTCCATTTGCTTTTCATTCTTGAATCCTACAGAAGTTACTACTCTGAGACCAATAAAGGGTTTCACGATTTTTGCAACAGCTGTTTGAGCTCTTCCATCTCTTTGCACCGGATGATGACTCTCAAAAGAGTTAGCTCAGCCTTTCCGCTTTTGAAATTCTTTTAAATTAAATCAGATAATGAAAAGAATAAACTTTGTAACATATTCGCAGAAAATACGATAATGTCTTTTACTTATGTATCAGTCTAACTAGCAGGCTCCAGGGCTGTGGAGAATAGACAATAGTTCATGAAAATGTTCATTCACTAAGGTTATAATTAAAATGACAGAAAAGGTATTTAATGTATTGCGTAGATCACCTTACAAAGATAGAAGTCTGGCCAGTGCCTGGGTCATAGGACAGTAGGTCAGAGGTCCAGCATCTCTCTGTGTGCCATTAGCACATCCTTTATGGCCTAGAAATAATGATTCTCAACAGATACAAGGAGCTTTGGGAGCTCATAATTTTGACATGCTAAAAACAGCTTTGCTTTTTTGGAAAAAGTTAAAACTTTTTTGAGAGCAAAATTATTATTTCACTTATTTTTAAACTTTTGCCATAACATTGTTTCCTGTTCCTAAAACAAACAAAAATGTTTAGTTCAGATTATGAACTTCCCATTTGTAAGTTCTAATTGCGGTCCTTTTGGTTACTGGTTTTTGTTTGGTGTAGACATCACCCATGGAAGCAGCAGAACTTAGTCAGCAAGATTTGATACTGTTTTTTGAATCCTAACCAGCTAATCTGTACTTGTTCCCTCAATCTGTCCTTGATGAGACCCTACAGACCTGCCTGTGTTCAGGGCACAGCAATCAGCACACTGCCCAGAGCCCATGCCCTAAATTTCTCCTCTGTGATCCCGGGGTCCCAAAGCTTCTGCAGAGCTTCATTTGTCTGCACAAATGAAGGCCTGTGCTTTGTTACTGTTTCATGGCTGCTGCTTGGAGCTATGGAGATTCCACTGGAACCAGGTCACAGACCTGTGTGGCTATGGCTATGGCTGCTAGAGGGTTTGTCCGCACTGCTTTCAGGGCCTTAACCACAGCAAAGTGTTTGTACAGCTAGGTTAGCTTTAACCCAGTGGGGTAGGTGCTGAAAATAAGCCAGTCTCAATGTGAGTTCTGTGCAACCTTCTCTGTGATGCTTCTGAGGCAGGGACTTAGAATCAGAGGTGACTGGCTTAAAATAGCAGTTTTCGTCCTTGGAGTTAGGGATGGATGACAAGGCACAAAATGTATCTTGGGTGGAGCATTGGAAATCTCAAAGATACGCTCTTATGCACATTTCTTTCCATCACTTTCCCCCACCCTTCCCAGTCCCCTCTTGGCAGTCACAGAGAGTGTTCCATGTATTCTGAGCCAGTGGCTGCTCAATGCCAGAGGAAGCGTTCCTGATGGAGCCTGCACTGACCCGGTCAAGGCCCGGTGACACTGGATTATAGATGGAACAAGTAATTATCCTGTGGGTGTTACATAAAATAATTTTTAAAGAAGTGATGCTTGTTGATCTGGAATGTAGTGGCTTGAGGTAGAAGAGGGTTAGGCCAGGGGCGTGGGGAGGTTGCTGCTGCCTTTAGCAGTACAAAAGGGGAAGAGTTGCTGCCTAAAGCCAAGCTGTGAGTCTGAGGAGTTGGACCAGAGCCAGATCAACAAGCATGGCAGGAGCTTTGTATGCTGTGGACAGGGCACATGGAGTCAGAGGGAAGGCAGAGAAAGCATTAGTGCTCTAACGGGTGAGGGGGAGATGCAAGAAATGAGATTTTGGAATAGGCAGGACATGAGGGATGTGTGGGCAGAGATGCACTTTATTGCAGGAATAAAGACAGCTTGTCTGAGAAAATGCTGTCATCCAGCTTATTTGGGTATGTACTGAGTGAGTATTTGACCCCTCGCAACTGCAGTGTAGAGGACTCTGAGGATGTGGTTTCATGAACTGAAGTCTGGTGACAGCAGTAACATGTGAGGGCTCCTGACCTCTCTCCTAGGTCCTCTGCCGTGTCACGGCTGTGCTCAGGGCTGTTCCTAGGGCAGGGTTGTGAACCAGCTGGTGGGTTTTGTTTAGCCTGGACAAGCTCGGGTTTCCAGAGCTGGCCCAGCCCAAGCAGTGTGGTATGGAGAAGATCAAGGGACACAGTAAGGTGTCAAAAGCGTGGCACGTGCCTTCAGCCGTTTGTGCTTGAAGCCATGCCTTCAGTGAGCTGGGACCCTGCAGCAGTACCTCCAGCCTAGCACCAGGCATTACTTAACTCCATTAAGTGCTTGTTACAAACTCCAGTGTGTGCTTTTTATTACTCATTTTCCTGCTGGCTGCTGACACCTAACTCCATACAGCTCTCACAGGGCAAACCTATGCTCCCATCTGTCATATCCCACTCCTACATGGAAGGGAGCACCCAAGATTCATCACAGAATGGCAAAAACTGGAAGGGTTCAAAAGAAGCCCATGAAGTTTTACTGGCAAACTACACTCTTGGCATAGAAATTCATGTTTTGCCCCTACTCTCTGATAGTAGGAATAATAAAAGAGGGAAGAAAGAGAAAGGGAGATCATATTGCAGAGGAAAGGAGATCTGCAGTCCTGGATCCAGGATCAATCTAGCCAACAGGGTATCCAGGGCCGGGGGGGCACACCACCAAGGCTTTGTGGGGGGGTACCTTCTTATGGGTAAGTTTTCCCCACCCTGGGATTAGGTTTCTTCCTCGTCGTGTAAATGAATTAGCATGTGTAGTCTTCTGGACCTTTATGGAAATGGGGGGAGCTTTGGGGGTCTTTTGGTGGTCTTGATCCCCCTCTACTTGGACTTGCTGGCTCCTTGACCCCATTCCCATGCCTGCACTGTTTTGTGTTGTGTGGTCTCCGTGGACCAGAACAGAAAAACTGGCCCCAGAAAGGTGCTGCCTTACCTCTGCATGTCTCCCCTTTCCACCCACATCCTTTTCTACTTGTCTGCTTGAATGGTCGTCAGTGTTTGAGGCATAGCAGCACATTAAATTCTTATTGCCCAGGCTTCTACACCATTCTATGGCCAGCCAGCAGCAGTAGGTGGCTGGAGACAGAGTTCAGCTGGAAGCAAGGCACACTGTGTCCTTTCTACCCTCTTGTGGTGGGATGTGGTGAAGAACGTGGAATGGTCTCATTCTGGCTGTTTGGATGACAGCGCTCCTCTTGTTAAAGTGACTGATTGCCAGGATGAAGAGCTTTATCATTAGAAATTGTTATGTCCTGAGTAACTTAATTAGTGCATAAGTTCTGTCTTTTGTGGGCGGTGGTGTGATGGTGAGATTTCTCTTGTGTTTTTCTTCTATAGCTTTATCTTTTTTTACAAAGAAAGTGTACTCAGTGGGAGAAATTATTCCCCATACATGTGGTAATGAAGATAAAAGGTGCATGTGTTTTTGTCTTTTGCAGTGCAAAGCAAGAACGGCCCTCTAGTGGTCACGGCTCTAAAAAAAGGGATATGGGGAATTTTCTTCATCTCACCCAAGCAGTATTGCAGCACTTGTTTTCTCCAGGGCACTCTAGTGAGGAAGACATGCACGATAAAAATTTTCCCTTCTCCTTGACATTCTTTTGCCTCTAGATTGAGTAACTAAGATAATATTTGCAATTTAGTCATGTAATTGGCAGCTTCAGACTGTGCATCTGGGGAGCTTTCACTTAACTGACTTAACTGTGCACGTTAATAACGATGGCAATTATTTATTGAATAATAGGCTATTGGGTTTCTTAAGTAGCTAAAGCACTGAGCTGTGGAACAAAGACTAGTGTAAATTACTGTCAACTATATGACACAGTTTGTTCCTGAAACCAAAAATTATGCCTTCATTTTGTTTGCTTTTATGTAATTTTTTTTTTCTTTTTGAATTCTTTTCAACAGCCCAGTGACTTCTCAGTATCTCTAAAGGCATCGGGGAAGAACAAACATTTCAAGGTGCAGCTCGTGGACAATGTCTATTGTATTGGGCAGCGACGCTTTAATACTATGGATGAGTTGGTGGAACACTACAAAAAGGCTCCCATCTTCACCAGTGAACACGGGGAAAAGCTATATCTTGTGAAAGCACTTCAGTGACATTGAAGATGGACTTGGCCACCTGGGCCTCTTATAACTTACAAGCCTTAGGTCCTAAATTCACTTTTATAGAGCAGAGCAATATCTGAAGCAGGCTTAAGGAATAGGCTCTTTCTAAAGTGTTTGCTCTGTCAGTTGCTGTTTGTCCTTTTTTTTCTTTTTGTTTGCCTCTTTTTGTGTTCCAGTTTTGTTAACCTCTGACCACCTCTCTTCAGGTTGAGAGTTTCCCTTGGGTGGCCATGGCGAACACTCACCTTCCCGGCAGAGTTCAAAACGCCTCTCTCCTGTGTACGTTTACATAGTTAGCTCAGATCAAGGAGGGGCGTTTTCAATTCAAACCAGTGTTAATCTGTTCAGACTGCTCATGCAGGCAGAACTCTCCATTCAGAGACATCGGGCACAGTTTGAATGCACTGAAGCTGCAGCTGCTTAAGTGAGAGAGAGTAGACATAACAGTTGTGGCTGTGAGTTCTGTAGCTATATCGCTTACCGAGTAGGATAATACAAAATCTCCTAGTTCCTAGAAGCACTCTTTACACTGTACTCTGCTATTACATTGCCTCTCTGACTCTTTGTAAAGAGTACACTAATTAAAAGCATTTTGTAATAGTACTTCTTAAACTACTATGGTAAGATTGTAGTAAAAGAAAACTAGTGTATTTTGGTCTGTAATTGCAGCAAAGAGAAATTTTATTTCAAAGTTGATTACTAGAGAAAGAATAATTGAATTGTAAAGGCTGAATGTTTTGGTAATCTACAACCAAATGTGCCATCCACATAATGCTTTTTCCTCTTGCCCTTCTGCTTGTTTGAATTAAACGATTATGTATTTAATTCTCAAAGTAATATGTATCTGTAGCTGATTGTTGACACTAATACAGAAGATTAATAAAAACTGATCTTGGGACAGGGTGGGGTGGGCTACCAACACTATATATATATTTGCTTTACAGAAAGAAATCTTCAGGTTTTACAGAGGATGGTGTGGTTGGTAGGAAGAGACACACAGAATGTTTATGAAGAAAATGCATTTTTCTCTTTTCTTTACATTTAAACTCCTTTATGGTTTAAATATACAGTCTTTAGATGGCACATTCCTGAGATTGAAGAAGAGATCATGAGATCTCAAAATCTTGCATACTCAGTTTTTTGGATATTGTAATAAAAAAGGTATTACGTCATGATGGAGTACTGGATTTATCCTTGAGTGGTAGTCCTGGTGTTACTTCAGCAAGGTGAAATAGAGTCAATAATGAATTTGTTTGTCTTGGTATTTGTGTGGCCTAAAAAGAAATCATGTGCAACTGCAGAGGACAGTTTTGATATTGAGGCAGTGTCTAATGAGCTCTGTGTTTCTTGTTTCTGTGGTAATTAAGTCCATTCATAGCTTTAATGAAAACTGCAAGGTGGACCTGTTTCCTGGTACCTCTTTGATATTAAAACACATTTCTTAACCTGTTCTGTATTTCAGCAAGTAGTAGTGCAACTACCTCTGTGTATAAGTCCAGAGCAGGTTAAGCAGACACCAGCACTGTCTGACTTGCTTTGGGGTAAATCATGCCACTGCCAGGAGACTGCACTGGCACCTTTGCAAATGAACTGCAGTCTTGCTCAGATCCAAGAGGCAAGTACAATTTCTGAAGGTTAATGCACGTAGTGTTTTTCCACCACTCTTGAAATCTTATTTCTGTAAGGTTTTCTGAATTGACAGCTTGTATTGGAACTAAAAACTGTATTTTTTTGTATGTGCACTAACTAAAAAGTGGGCAGTGACACTTGTGCTTGGTAAAGCTTAATGAAAGAAAGCAATGATTCAGAGCAATCCAAAATGATCATGCATTATCCTGAAGAGCACCTACCCATGACTGTCTTCTAAGAAGATAGAAGTTTTCCTTAGGAAATTGGTGAGAAGTACCACTTGTTTACAACTTACCGACAGAAGGACTTCACAGTGGGCTTCTTAAACCTCATGAGTGAATTCTGCAGAGAATGTAGGGATTTGCCTTCTAATTCCTAGTTTTTTCTTTAGGTGAATCTGAGCATGTACCAAGTATGGCAATAACATTAAGAAGGTCGTATGTTGTATGAGCATTTTCAGGTTTGAGTGAATTGCTTTTCAGTCTTATTGTCTTTTGGTAGTATTTGCAAAAATTATATATGGGATTAGTTTACCTTTTCAGTAAACTGATTACTCTAATTACCGTTTTATGCCCCTTGTTCATTTTTTTCCTGAAATGTTGACTATGTTTCCTGTTTCAGGAGCCTTCATATGCCTCTTGCAATCTTTTTTCACTTTTTCTATAGTCCATTTTTACAAGCTCTCATAACTCCTTTCTAGTCTTAATAGCTTAGAACTAAATCAAATAGACATCTGAATGAAGGTCTTGCTATGTGCTTTATATTTTAATGGATTTATCAAATTTTCTTGCTTGTTTTTGTTACCTCATCCTCTGTAAACAGTTTCTGTGTCTTGAGGTGTGCATTGTAAAGTACTTTGTTTTGGAAACAGCTAGTTAATTTATGACCTGTAAATGACTAGCTCAAGTAATTTCTTTTCTTTTTTTTTCCAAGTACGTCTCACGTGGGTTTTTCCCGTGCTGTATTTTATCAGCATGCTTTCCGTTCAACAGGCTCATTAATAGCTCTTCAGTTGTTCCCACTGTTATTGAGATATGTTCATACAAATTTTGCCACCTTTTCCTGCCCTTTTAATCTCATTTGTTGGACTTGGCTTAAGCATTCATAATCTTCAGTACTAACTGCTTGATAAAGGGGCAATAGACATGGATTTTATTATTATTTGCCTATTTTATACATACCTTTCAATTATTTGACAAAACCTCAGCTTTATTTTTTGACTACTTACAGCCTCTTTGTCAAAGCTTGGGGCGAATTTTTTTTAAATATGAGCTGAGTCATGGTGACCTGAATTTCTTTGCCTGCGGTATTCATTAAAGGCTCAAATAATTTCTGATGGAGCAGAAGTGGTGATTTTTCTTTATGGTGTTCAGTCTGGGTTTTGCCATCATACCTGATTCATACAGGTGCATAAGTTCTACTTTTAAGTATTATTCTTGTACAGCTGTTAATGGTTTTTTGCCTTGCTGTGTCTATGGAGGGATGTGGATGACCTGTGAATCCATAACAGTTGCTGTACGTTCCACACAGTGGCAGAAATTTGAGATCCATGTTTATAATTTTAGCTCTGGGAGCTTGTTGACAAGCTCCCACTTGAAGTTATCTTGACTGTTAGTGGTATCACCCTTTGGTATCACATATTATGTGGGGACAAATTAGCAAAGAATTAATATAAGAGTGCACTGAGAATATGCCAGGTAAACTCACAGGGACCTACTGTGTTATAAAAGCAAAGGATTTGCTTACTCTTTGCTTTTGAGGAGAGAAGAGGCAATAAAGACATGTAGTTGGGTATTTAATGTCACTGACTACATGAACAAACTCTGAGGTCCCACACTTGAATGATTCTGCTTAGTGTTCTCTATTCAGATCTTCTTGTCTCATAAATGTATATTAAATCCTAAAAGTTTACAACTGTTCTTCCAAACCTTCATTGTAGCTTTTCTGTGCTGTAAAGTTTGGTGTCTGTTTGATTGGTTTCACTATGGGCAAATAGAGATCCTCCACACTTAGAACAATAACTTCTGTTACAACACCAAGTTGAAGTACTTTCAAAATGCCACCGTACAATTTCGCCTATAAAAATGAGTCAGATTTTTTTCCCAAATTATAAATAAAAAACTAGAAAATGGATCACAGTTCCATTTGAACTAGGTGTGACAATTTATGTGGCAAAAAACTGTATAGGGCTTTAATTTCTTCTTGGTCTTAAGCTAGTTTAATTCAGTGCTGTAGAGGTAAATGAAACTTGGGCAGTGTCTACAATCTGAATCTGTCAAGTTCTGTTTTCTTACTCCAGTGGGATGGGATGACTCATTTTTAAATGGAAACTTGTTAACATATTTATAATAAGCTGTGAAAGTTGTATTGCTAAAGTAACACTGAGCTCTTAAAATGCTCTAGGAACTGTGAACCTTCCTATTCCTTTCTTTTCATTCAAAATTCAGTGCCTTTTTTATGAAGTGAAGAAGTGTAAGCCAGCAAGAGTACAGCATGCACAGTCCTGAAGAGCATTACAGGTCGCCTGTACCACTTTAGAGTAGGATGCAAGTAAACTCTGCCATTCATTCACTGTTTTGACTAACAAGTAAATCAGTTGTGCAGTACTCTCTTAGAAAGTATACTACAATTGCAACCCAAATGTGCACTAGCTTTAGTATGTGATAACAGTGCCTAATGTAAGTATGTTCTTGTGCCACTGTCTTGCAAAAGCAATAGCTTGCTGTCTTTTTCTCTTTTTTATGTGGGTGTTCATATCTGTAGCTGTTGGATATAGTTACAATTTGTTGGAGAAATCAACATATAATGTTTTTTGACCTAAATTGACTTAATGTGAAAAATAACATATGTAGTATACTTAAAACTGTAACATTTTCTGGTCCTTTGTGTGCTGCTGGAACCCTACACTCTTTTTGTATTTTAAAATGTTGGGGTTTTTTTCTGGCATATTCTTGGTGTTTCTTTTCTTGTTAGAAAATAGGCTGTTTCCCCTGTTGTTATTTGAACTATCCACCCAGGCTGATACAGAAGCTGACTAATAGAAGTGGCATGTAGCCATTGACACATTAGACAAGTTTCTCTTTGCATTTTCTTTCCCATGTGGTAATATTAAATGGTTTAAGAGTGGGAGGTTAAACAAAAAGAAAGAAAAAAGAAGACTCTCTAACTTGACAGGTTATCTTCAGCAGTTATCTTCAGTTATGAGGAAATAGTAACAGGTAAGAGATGTTCTTTTCTATTTTCCTAAATTGATTTAGTTTGGAATTTATCTTGACACCATATGACGTGAGTGCAGGAAGTAATACAAAGGTTAACAAATTAGCGTTGATTTAGTCCATTTTATTGAAGGAATGGATGGATAAAGTTGTTAATCTCAATGTCTTACTACAGAAAACAGTGTTCATCTTAAAAAGGGGAGAACTGGGATTTTGGGGACTTCTTTGGTAGTGGTGGGGGTTTTTGTTTTGATTTTTGAGGGAAGACTTCAAAAGAGGTGCCTTGCTCCAGTTTTCAAGCAAGATTTTGCTTCTGAGCTTCTTCCCAAAAAACATCTCTTGAGTATGGGCCAGGACACAGGGAATGTGTTAAGTGGAATTATTCTCCCAGCTGTAATTGAAACTGGTGGTGAATAATGGGCTACTTTTAAAATTTTTTTCAGTTTTGATCTCCATTAGATTGGATACATACATTTATATGGTAATTAATTAGTGGGTTCTGTGGGTTACTGACTTAGCTTTTCACCCGGGTTCAACTCTCTCAAGTTGAAATACGCTGGATGACTTTTTTTTAAATTCCTTTTTATGTCACAGAACCAGTAGTGCATTCAGTGCAATTATAATTGGTAATGCAAAGAAGCCCTTCAGTTGTGGGCAGCTGGTATGTTTGGAATACTAAGTCCATAGATGATGATGATGATAATACAGCCATAAAGAATTGCAGGTAAGGGCACCAGCAGACAGTCGGAGAGAACAGGCTCTGCCATCATTAACCAAGTGTCTTGATGGTTTCTCTTTGGAGAACTAGGATGTTTATTTTCATTTGAATATACATAGCTAATTTATAGAAGTTAAACTTAACCCTTTTTTGGTGTCCGGTGTGTTTATACATAAGTAAATTTGCAGGAATTAGCACTGCAGGAGGGAATACAAATGTTAAGGCCCCAGGAAAATTAAGGGTACTGGTGTTTATGACAGCTTTCCTAATTAAAATCCTAGGTTTATGTCCCAGTGAAAAGTGGGATACTGCTTCATGTTCCTTGGTTTTGCACTGGCATTGGCCTGGCTTTGTGCTGCCACAACCTGTGTCCACCAAAGACAGGGCAACTGTGATTATGTTAGAAGAGATTTCCATAGTGTCAGGGCTCTTGTACAACTAGCTTGGGCTAAGCACAGAGTGCAGGGTGAAGAGAAGAACAAGGTGTTGAAGAACCCACCAGGAATGGGTGGGTGCCACAGAGAACTCATTAAACCTAGTTATTTTTGTCCTTTGCCCTTACTAGTTCAGCAGTGAATGCTGACATAATCAGTGTTTGATGTTTTGTGTTAGTAAGTCTCAGGGTTGTTTCTCGTGCCAACAGGTAACTTTGATCAGATGTGCCACTTCTCTGGCTTACCTCTGTGTAATCATTCTGCTATGAAGTTCAGAATGGTTTAAGAGGAATTATATCTTCATTTTAGCTGGCATTTCTGATGCAGCATATAACCACACCTATGTTTTCAGCCTTCTGATGCTCTTTAGTGTTACTTTTTCTGTGAAAATTAGAAGTCTGAGCATGTTTCAAAAGTTATCAATCTCAACTCAGTCCTTTACCACGTGGTGAGAGTTAGATTACCAGTCATGGGCCCCTCCATGGCAACATCTCGATTGTTTAACAGTGGTCTTGGAGACTTGTCTCCCTAAATTAGTGTCAGACTTGTCTCTTTTTTTGCTGTTCATTTGGCTTTTTTTCTCTCCTTTTTTTTTCACTAGAAATACATGTGCATCTGTCTTTATAGTCTTATTAGTTCCTGGAAAGTCTCCTGATCCTTGGCTGCTGTTCTGGAACTTTGTGGATCATTTGGAACAATGGCCTTTTCATCCAGTGTTGGCTTCTTGGGAAATAATACTCGTCTTGATGAATTGTATTATCCTATGTTGAGGAAATAAGAGCCAAAGGTCCTTTCCTACTTCATGGTAGTTCTGGGAAGCACTTTGTGCTAATAGAATGAACTCTCGCCATTCTTTAGGAAAGAAAATAAAAGAGGGAACAGCTTACCATTCTGGTTTAAAACGAATGCTCTGTAAAAGCATGCAAATCATTCCAAAACTGTAATAACAGAGGAGCTCATTATATAATGCAGTGTCAGGAACCACTGTGGTTACTTATGGAAGGAGGAGATTGCTTTCCTCAGCATTAGCAGGATGTTAATTTTGTAATATCTTAGAATTTCTGAAGAACAAACCCAACCACCTTCAGGAATGTATCTGAAATCAAGCTGTGCATACTACAGTTCTGAATCTTGAGGGTAGGGCACCACACAGTCACCTATCTTGAATTTTTATTATTTTACTGTCAACTGCAATGATTTTTACTTTAATGATTACTCAGATGAATAATTTTTCTGGTGTTTTTCCTAGTGCAGTTGCATGTGGTCCAGCATAATTTTCATGGAAGCTGGTTGAGCTTCCAGGAATCCTGCTTGTCCTGTGCTTTATTCATCTGCACTACCTTCCTGCCTCATTTGTACTTGGTCTCTTACTCTGCCTTTTTGCTTTTCTCACCTGTTTTCTCTTCTGCCCTAGAGCTTCTTCAGTTTTTCATCTTCTTCTTGTCTTCAATTATTTCTACTCTCCCTCATTTTAAAACCTTTCATATTTAGAGCCTGCCTAATAAAGAGGAATGATTGCTTTGCTCCACGCTTCTCCCTTACTGCCCCAGATTGCAGAGGAGCAGGCCCATTTCCCTTCATGGAGCTGTATTTGTGCTGTGGGAACATCAAGGAACAGACCATCAAGCTAGTTAGTGTATG
This sequence comes from Platysteira castanea, assembly GCA_013397175.1. Taxonomy (NCBI): domain Eukaryota; kingdom Metazoa; phylum Chordata; class Aves; order Passeriformes; genus Platysteira; species Platysteira castanea. The sequence continues at coordinate 91,447 of VYXC01009664.1, forward strand.
GCCTGGGCAAACTTGTTCTTACTCACACAGGTGGTTATTGGATGGTATAATTTCCCACTTGAATCAGCAGCTTGAGTTTGGAGCTTCAGTGCGTGTGTTCTCACTGTGGAAGGTGCTCAAACAGGCTAAGCATCTGCAATTCTGAAGTTGGGAGTGGGAAAATAAATGGCCAGTATTTCTGCATATTTACTCCCAGTGCCACACAGCATGCTCATCAAAACAGGAGCAGTGAAATTCTTACGTTGCTGTTTGGGAGTGATGTGCCATCCCCTCTTTTCTTGCTTGCTGAAGTGTCTTCTGCTTGACCTACTGGACAGTATTTTCCAGCACTTAACAGAGAGAATAGCAAGGATTCCTCCAAGAGAGTTGCGATTCAGCAGTAGCAGCTTTTGAGATCTGGTTTGCTTGAATTGCATCAATCCATATTTAGGCTGTTATAGTGGAGTTGTTAGACTGGCACATAACTATTACACTGTGTTATAGCTGTAAACGCCAGTTTGTGGTGTTTATTGGGACTGTTATAATTATGGTGTGTGCTATAAAATCTTCATTCAAAACCTGATATCATAAACAAAGGCCTTTAATTAAAAAGAAAAAAATAGCCCCCAGCCCACACACAAAAGGAAGGAACAGCTCAAACTAAAAAGAGGAGCCAAAGTAATTGTTATGCTCTATACAGTGATGATGGAGCGCAGACAAAGAGCATACACCAAGGAGCCATGGAAATGAAGCAGCAGAAAAGGAGTGGTGACAGCGCTATTGGGAGTGTGCTCATCCACACGGATGGAGTGATGCATGTGTTGGCACCAGTGAGCAGGAGTGGAGTTCAGAATGATCGCCTGAGGCATTTGCTAAGGGACTGGGCTCAGTAGGCCCAGCCCAGAGGAACTTCAGTTTCAATCTGAAGAAGTTCTTGCATTTTCTCCCAAGATACAGAGAGGATATAAATAGCAGTGAGCTTGAATAAGCGGCTGGCCTCTGTGGCAGGAAATGAAGATGTCTAAGAAATCTCCTTTGTCCCAGATAGATGTATGTGTGTGCACATGTTTACTTTCCCTCCATTTAAAAGACTGCTTCAGATTTGATTTGTTCCAGAACTAACTCAGTTCTGTGTTCAGAATCAGTGCAAGCCTTTCTGTAACAGCCTGATCATCAGAGAAAGGTTTGTTTACCCTTGAGCATGAGAGTAATCCCTGTTGTCCTAGACTCACATGGGGGCCTTAATCCTTGGTGAGCTCAGTGCCTTAGGAAGGGAGAACCAGTATTTGAACAATTTTACACGGGTACATAATTGCATTAAAACTCCTCTGCTCTTCTTCCTTCCCCACCATACCAATGGCTTGGGGACACATATCCCTTTGGCTTCTATGATATGTTTTGCAGCCCTGATACTTGCTCAAGTTGTTTTAAGTCTGATACTTGGAAAAAAAAACCCTTGAACCTGCTTCTCACACCAGCCTTTCCCACTGAATATGAAAAACGTCTGCACTTACGAAGTCATAGCCATGCCTCATGTCATAGCCAGGGAACCTCACAGCCCACTGCCATAAGAATAATATGTTGCCTGCCATCAGTATACAGAAAATACAAGATTGCTCCTTCCCCGGTCAAAGAGCAGTATGAGGCTATCTGTCAGCACTATGTCATTTCACATCAGTGTGGTTTTGAATTGGACTGGGAGTTGATGATGCATAAAACTTGATGAGGAGAGGTAAAGTACGGTGTGTGTTGATTCGGAATCATCTGTTTTCAGTGATGGGATCTTAATGTCTGTGCTGGCCCTCCTGTTTATACAGTTGTAACAGGAGACATACCAGTACACTTACATTAGGAGGATGCAAAGCCTTAAAAGCACTGGGTAAAATACTCTCTGTGGTGCTTCTGTTTTTAAAGCAAGAGAACATAATTGTTGCAAAAGTAGTGAATCTGGGTTAAAAATACACCTTTCTTGTTAGTAACATTGGCTGATGTGGTCTCTTGGCTGGTTCCTGATCAGTCCTTGTGAGGCCTTGTATTTCTGAATGGGACCCATCTCCTCCCAGTCAGGATGGGTGCAAGTGACTTACAAACTCTTAACATGGTGCTCTGAACTAATCCTCCCCTGGGCTTTCAGCTGCTGTACTTCCCAGTCATGAAAGCCATCTTTTACTGGCTTGAAAAAGAAAGCAGAGAGATTTTTCCAGAAGCTTGTAGCTGTGTCAGCAGACATTAGGGAGAACAGTCTTGAAATTAAGTCAAGGTAAAATGTGATCTAGAGAGTTATAGATTTTTATGCTCATCTAACATGATAGACAGGTACTGAAAAAAATAGGAAAAGTTAATGAAGACATTTCTTTTTCTGAATGTCATTCACCCTTCCTGTAAGCCTTATCCTTTCCAGCTGGTAGAGAAGTTTGACAGTGCTTCCTCCCCTCTGAATTTTTTGCCTTAGAACTCCGGAAACTGGCCAGTCTTGGTACTGTCTTCTGGTAAATGATTACAATTTACACTCACCACATGTTTTGAATATACAGGCTTGTTAGCATGTTTCAGCAAGATTTGTGTGTGAACACAGGCAAAAATCACTGCCCCTCAGCAACGCTGCCTGTACTGAGAAGCACACACGTACCTTAACTGGCACCCTCTGGCACGCTGATTTTTAGTTTGAGAATGCTTTGGTTTTTAATGGGCAGTGGCCATGAACTGAGATGCAGAAAAAGGAAATTATTTGCAAAAAGCCTCGCAACATTATGCAATAACCACAAAGAGCATCAACATTTACTTTACATGTTCTCTAAGGGCTTATACTGAGGCAGGCTAAAATTTAATGGAAAGATCAAAATTACTAGACTTGGCTTTGGATCAAACTCTAATACAATTCATTTCTTACTGACTTTTGTTTGATATCAGAAAGTATTAAGGCACTGGCACTTACGATTTTAAGAGGCCTAATTTTAGAAATTATAGGGGATCAGAAATGTTAACTTGTATTCCAGAGCAGCTGACTGAAGTATATATCTGTGTTTTCTAAACTATCTTAGGTGAGGCATATTTACATTACCAATCTTGCAAAAAATATAAGAAGTGGAGATGGTGCCAAATCTGCTAAGAGAATGTCACATGAAAGGGGGTTTCATGCTTACTTCAATATGAACTATTGCACTGTTCTTTAACTGAATCTGACTTCCTAAGTTTTCTGCTGTAGAATTAGTGTGGCTTTTCTCAGATTTTCTGGTTATTAAAATTCAGCCCTCCAACTTCAGAGCTCCCTTGTCTAATGTTATTTGATCCTAGCTAGAGGAAAATGCTTCAAGTGTTAGATATAATTTTAATGGATAAAACCTTAATAGTAAGAATTTAAAGAATATTTTACTTTGGGACTTAGAAACCTCAAGTTGGAGAAGAAAAGAATGCTGTTTGTATTCTCAGTTTATTTCACCTTTCAAATAATGTTCCAGCTCTTCAAGGAACACTATGGTATTACTGTGCCTATGCACTTGGACCTTATATTCCCATCCCATAGAGATTTTGCAAGTTTTCTTCGTCTGTAATAAGAAAGTATTAAAAATAAAATCTGGATGTCTCAGAGATTTCACGGGAGTGTTTTGGTTGGAAGGGACCTTAAAGATCATCTAGTTCCAATCCCCCTGCCATGGGCAGGGACACTTTCCATTAGGTTATTCAAAACCTCATCCAGCTTGGTCTTAGACACTTGCGGGGATGGGACATCCATGACTTCTCTGGGCAACCTGTTCCAGTGCCCCACCTCCCTCACAATTAATTTCTTCTTGTATCTAATCTAAATCTACCCTCTTTCAGTTTAAAGCCAGTCCCCCCTTGTTCTGTCACTACATGCCCTTGTGGGAAGTCCCTCCCCAGCTCTCTTGTCGGCTCGCTTTAGGTACTGCTATAGGTAGGTGCTATAAGGTCTCCCCAGAGCCTTCTCTTCTCCAGGCTGAACAGCCCAGATTCTCTCTTTTCATAGGAGAGGTGTTTGCAGCCCTCCTCTGAACTCCAATAGATCCACGCCTTTCATGTGCTGGGGTCCCCAGAGCTGGATGCAGCACTTCAGGTAGGGTCTCAGAGGAGCAGAGTAGAGGGGCAGAATCCCCTCCCTTGCCCTGCTGCCCACGCTGCTTTTGATGCAGCCCAGGACAGGGTAGCTCAGCTTTCTGAGCTACCCTGTGCATATTGCCAGGTCATGCCCAGCCTGTGTTTGTTTAGGAACATACTTTCCTCCAGTCCTTTGGAATTACAGAGGAGATAGTGTCACATATATTCCCAGTTCCAGGACTTGCCTTTGAGATAGTCATGTGTAGCACCATTGTAGTAAAAGACATTTTCAGTGTGTGAAAGAGCTTAAAAAGTCGATTAGGAATGATTGCCTTCAATTCCTTCATCTCATGGGTTTTGATGTTTATCTTTGTGGTGGTATAGCAATATAACAATTGTAGCTGAAGTTTGGCAGCTTGTTCCTTTTGGGTTCTCTTTCAGCTTCTCTGAAAGAAGAAGCATTAAGCTGGCTGTTAAATGATGCTCCTTTCTTCTCTGCTGGTTGGAACTGACTGGATTCACAAGCCTCGTATTGCAGTAATTACTCTGGAATTCACTATAAGATGTTTAGTATTGGAGGTTGGATACCTAAAAGAGCAGTGAGTTTCCAGGCAGGGATCAGATCCTGACAACTGCTTGCAGAAGGATTTAGTGAGAATTTACACCTGTTTATCTGCTGCAAACTGGTTTTTTTTTTTTTCTTTCTCTTGCTGTCATTTTCCCATGTCTTCAGTGATTCACAGCCTCCTACACTGCAGTCCACTGGGACTGCCAGAGATGACTTTGTTATTAGTTGATGTTTCTTGAATGACCCCAGTTTTCCTTGTAATCTGATTCCATCAAGGGGATGGTGTTAGGCCTCTGGGATTTTCAGGAATGACTTGCATGGCACACACTATGCACACACAGCTTGTTCAAAGTGACCTAAAAACTCAAAAGTCTCAAAGGAATCATCATTTTTCAGTTCTGGTCTCAAAAACATTACTTCCTCAAATGCCTATGCTCTTTTGGATGAGCGTGCTTGCTCCATGCCAAGCTCTCCTGCTCGCTTTCCTCTAGTCCTAAGCTCCTCTGTGCAAGCAGGGTCACACTCCTGATTGGATGTGAGGCACAAATGTCAAATGACCCCCTGTGACCCCAATGCTTTCGCTGTTGTGCCCTCCTCTTCTATCTGTGTGCTCAGTATGTGAGATTTCTCAATCACGTATGAGACTGAAGGCACAACCTTGGGCCCTGCTTATGAAACACCATTAAAAAAGCCCCTACAGACTTCAGCTTGTCTTGAATGCGTGAAAGTCCACCTTCTTGACAGAGAAGTACATTTCCATTTTCTATTTCTAAGAACGATAATAAACCACAAATGTCATAAGATCACTTCTGTACACTGTATACATGCTTTGTAGATGCCTCCAAAAATAGAATGAATTAAATAAGGAATCAGAAAAATTAAATGGTACTGTGCATTTTCTGCCATTGGCCTGTTAGAGGTCCTGTTCTTCCATGTGCTTTGCAGCACTGAGAAATATAAACACAGCCAGTCCCTTCCTTCTACAGCACTGCTTAGACAGGGTATCCCTCTGCTACTAGAATTTATTGCCAGAGTTGCCAAGTGGCAAATCACATGGATTCATCACATGAATGGGCCCTTGTTCATGTGGAATTCCTTTGCTGCTGCAAAACTGTTTCCTATAGGTCACTGATTTGCTGTCATTCAGGTGCTCAGCGATGTTATTCATCATTTCTTTTTGCTGTTGATCAGAGCCACACTTCAGGCTGTGAAGAAGCATACAGAGGATATTCAATATAAATTTGAACTGTGCAATTCTCTCTTAAGGTACATGTCGTAAAGAAGGCAGAGAATTAATTCCCCTACTGCTTCTGCCACAAGTGGGATTTAAGGTGAGCCAAGATGTCTCCTATTTTATTGTGTCAGGCAAGCCCGGAAACTTTCTTCATGAGGGCTGTTCATGCTCTTGACTGATGAAATATTTCACCCGCTTCAGCAGTGGGAGGTTGTTTAATTAAAGGGAATAAGTAGCATGTACTATATCAAACACTTTAATTCTGAAAACTTGGAAATGAGAATTAATAGATCCATGCAGAAGTGCGCTTACAGGGGATTAATGACTCTTGTTAAGCTGGTGATTATTCATTTCCATTTTGAATACATTGGTCTGAGAATATTCTTGGGATGCAAAAAATTTAAAAATGGAGACGTGGGGACTTGGGGGTGGGAACTCTGGGACTGAAATGTATTTCTCGGCAGTGCCACACTGTTAAAACCCACTGGCTGATACTTCAGGCAGCTATGACTGTCATTTCAGCCCTGCATGTGGCCCTGTGACTTTCTGCTCAGTTTTCAAGCATGCCATAATACTGAGGATAAGTCTTAAAGACAATAGTGAAAATAAAAGTGTGAAATATTAGTAAAAGCCCAATTTCATGACACTGGTTGAGGGGAAACACAGTGAAGGTTTGTATGATGTTCATACGGGCTTTGATGTCATGCTGCTGTCACTGACATCCACAGTCCTCTAACAGCCTCTGAGACTTGAATCAGACCTAGTTTGCCTGGATTATCAGCACAACCTGTTTGCTCCCATCTTGCTTCATCCAGAATAAAAGAAACTGCCTCACAGTTCTAGGACTGATTTAAAACAAATGGGCAGTATTAAGAGAGATAAGTAGGCCCTTTTTATAAAGGTGCCCTGTGGAATGGTATTTGAAGAAAAACTGATCATGCAGAAGAGCAAGAGAAAGCCGAGGTACACAAGTGTGAGTTTTTTCATGCAGCAGCAGACAGGCGGGGGGTGAACAAGAAGATCAGGATGAGGAATGTGCCTCCACTGATATTCACACAGAAAGGGAAGAGCATTAAATCAAGTCTATTGATTGGCACTAATACAAAAGTAATGCTTTTCTCTTAAGCACAACTCTGCTGTCACAGCTTTTTGGTTACTGATGTGTGCTCCCAACAAAAGACATTACCTTAATGCAGAGAGGTTGCTGTGAGCTGCAGGCATAACTGAGGCTGTGACATATTCTCAAGCATGGTTACGCAGACAATTTTTTTCTGGTGCATTTTTACATCTGTATTTTTCTCTCCTGCATGCTTCTGTTGATAGTCAAACTTTCTCAATTATTGTTGCTCACATTAAGTGGTAGGAGGAGGGAAGAGTAAAAACCTGAAGGCTTATAATGTCACTTGCTGTTGCAAAATCATTATTTGCAACCAAGTGACATCAGCACGGGGGATTAGAGAACCACAAATATAGTACATGAGGGGTTAAAAAGACAATGTTAGTGGCTGTAGAACATCATCTTCCCTTTCTCAAATGAAATGCTCTCATCCACTAACTCATCTATCTCAGTCCTCATTAAAGTTAGTGGGAGCCTTTCCATTAACTTAGAAGGATATTGGATCAACCCCAGATCCTCCATGCTGGGTGTAACGGGCACAGTTGTTAAGCTCAGAGGTGAGCAGAGGGAATTTTATGACTGAAGAGTCTGTGTGAAATTTCAGCCCTCTTGAATCCACTGGTGAAACTCCCATTAACTTCATTAGTGCTGGGATTTTGCCACCAGACTCAGCATGAAGTGAAATCAATGTGGCAAGAGACGGCAGGATGTTTGACAACAGAGATGCTAGCTGTGTTTTATCCATGGCTGGAATGCTGAAGTGTAAACTGTTTTCTCTGTTAAAGTTTCATGCTGCCATTTCAGGGGCAATAGGAGAATTCATCCTGACTGCAGCTGCCTGTCTCGTAAGGAGAGAAATTCCAGCATGGCATCTGGCATGGGCTTTCCTTCAAAAATGCTCCCTTGGGAGATTTGCAGTTCATCCAGAGATGGCTGTATCTAATATGCAGCAGATAACTGGAATATAGTACACTTCCATCCAGCAGCAGACGCTGTGCCCATAATCCCCTCCCAGGTGGAAGAAAGCATAAAGCTAGAGTTCAAGTAAAAATAGGGAATTTGGAAGAAAAGAAGCTTCTAAGAAAGTAATGAGCTGTACCCATCCAGCTGTGCTATCTGCAGGAAAATGATATATTTTTGAATTGGAAAGAGCTGCGTGTGTGTAAGAAGGAGGAAAAATGATTGAAAACACATGAGAATGGAAAGGATTTTCACCACACTCTCCCCCACTCTGAAAAGAAAGATGTCCATTATAATAATTGCAGTGTAAGCCCCAGAAAAATGCTGCAGTGTGAGGCCAGATCTATCCCTGGAGGGCTTGCAGGCAGAGATGAATATAAAAAGTCACAGGAGTTCAGGGATAGGTCAATACAATGATTTCAGTTTTTAAGCAACTAGTACAGGGTTTTCTAGAAAGGACTGGAAATCTTATTGCCCTTAAGCAGTTGGAGTTGAACTCCAAAACCCAAAGGCTCTTGAAACACTGGTTGCTTTCTGAAATGTTTGTGGTTATCAGTATCTAATTCCAGCCTGTTTCCCAACCTTGGGCTGCCTTTGAAGTATCACTACCGAGAACTGCTCTGTGCTCCTTCTCTGCCCTAGCCTGCTCCCTGAGTGCGCTCCAGAGTGAAAGGGTTCGTTGTAGGCATGTGCTTCACCTTTTCTTTCTATGTGCTGTTGGCTGGTATTAGAGTATCTTCCTCAAAAGAGATGAGGGTGATAACAAGGTGGTGCTTAATTGAGGTCCCTGAAAGGACCTCACTGGCTTTAGGCTCTGTCTGTAGCCACCAAAGATCTCTGTCCTTGGGGAGAGCATGTAGATGCAGCATTGTAGTGCCTGCATTTAGATGTGCTGCCTGTAAGCTGGACTCCTGCTGGGGTTAAATGGTTCATTTGTTCAAATACTATCTTACTGGTAATGCCAGCGTGTCATTAATGTTAGGGAATCATTAAATGAGGAACATTTTTTCTGCCTACTTTTCCATGCATTAATGTTAAATGTGGTTCCCCCATTCCTGCCTCCAACACCCACCCTCCACACCCCCCATCCATTTCTCTTTCTGGAGCATTCAGAGTGCATGACTTCATCTGCTTGGTTATCTCGAGCCTTGGGAATGCTGGCTTTGTCTCTGAAACCACCAGAATGTGCTGAGCAAACACCGCTCCCAGTCAGGCTGCATCAGGGCTGGCGGTTAAACCTCCTATGCAAGAAAACTTGCTGGGAACTGCTTTTCGATGAGATCATCGCTAATGATAGGGGGTTGTCTTATTTTGGTGAGCCGGAGTGAACACGAGGGCAGTATCAAGGCCAAATAAAAGAGCTGTTGTTTCTGAATGTTTTTGTAGCTTTCTAGGATTGCATATCTGCACAGAAGTGGGCATTCATTCTTAGTTACATTGCAGTTTCATCTTTCGTACTGACAATGTGGTTTCTGTCATTGGTAGCAGTGCCAGTAAAATCTACAATGGATTTTTTAAATGTAAGTTGGAAGGGAGTGTTTTTTTCTCCGAGAGGCAGGAATAGCTGTATCTCTGATGATGCAAACTTCCTAAGAAGAGCTGTGCTGTTCACTCAAGTCTGTCCGGCTGTAGAGCATTGTTGTTCTTGTGCACCAGCAGCAGGAGTAAGCTGAAGCAATGGAAAGGGAAGGATTGCTGACAGGTATCTAATGGGAGCCATTCCATGGGAACTCCTGTGATGGGAGTGCAGGAGCTCTGTGCAGCAGCTCCAACTTGTTGAGGGGTGTATTTGCTGCCACAGATTTTCTGATGTGCAGAACAGGAAATTAGGATGGGTTTGATATTACTGGGATACAAGGAAGAGTATTATGTTTCCATGTTAGCTGATAATATCTAAGCTATGCAAATGTAATCTTTTATGGTCTGCAGATATCTCCTTCTGCCCTCCATGAGGAAGATAAATTTTTAGAGCTTGCTCAGACCTCGAGCTGCGGCATTACATTGTCAGAAGTGATCCAAAAGAGGGGAGGTAATGTGCGAAAAAATGGACAATGTGAGTTGCATACCCTGACCCCCTAGTCTGTGATGGCACATCTTGACATCTGGAATTTCCTCCTTGAATATTCAAAAAATGTGGGCCTGCCACTGTTTGTACACAGCAGAGGCAAATAATGCAGATGGCAATTACAAACACTGTTCAAATCTTAGTCAAGCATGTGCTTATTAGTTTGAACAGTGTCAAGGTCCCAGCTTTCTCCCTGTCAGGCAGTTCAACCCCCACAGGTTTAGAAGCTGCCAGTGCATGTGAGGACATTTGCTGTTTTCTGTCACTGTTCTTGCATGTATATGAAGTTGAGTGTTACCCTGATGTTACAGTGATTGCTTCCAGCACAGCTTTTTGGGTGTGCATAAATCATGCCAGTCAAATTAGGAAGTGATCCAATATCTTGCTCATAACCCAAATTAAGTAAAACAAAGCTTGTATTTTATTCTGGTTTAGAAGAGGTTTAACTCTTTGGCAGGAAGCCCTCTATACTCACTTCTAGTCCATCACACAGGCATCAAAGAAATTGTTATAGCTTGGCCAGAAACACTTAAAGATGTTCTAGAAAAGAGTTTGTTCTCACTGAGCTGAGAAGATAAGTTGTGCAGAGCTGAAACCAGCTTTCAGGAATTTTGCAGGTAGAAGCTTTGAATGTCCAGCCAAGAAACTGGCTCGGTTTTGATTGTTTCTATTGAGGTTAGTGCTCAAGCCAGTGTTCATACACAGTTTTGCATGGCCTAACAAATAGAAGATGTAGGTTTATCACAGATGATTAAATTGAAGTCTTTTCCCTTGAGACAGAAGATAGAGAAGGTTACTGTGGACAACTGCTGACTCGGAACATTTTAGAATTCTTAACTCCAACGAATTTGTATCCACGAAATTTTAAAGACCTGGAGATAGGAGCTCTGTTGATCTCTGCATGTTGCTTTTTAGTCAGTGAGTGGAAAAAAGCGTACTGCTAACGGGCTATGAAAATTGAGTGCTGGTGGTAAGTATTGGTCTATCAGCTTGACACTGATCCAAAGCAAAATAATGGAACAACTGAAATAGGAGTCCTTTATTAACAGATTAAGGGAGCAGCACTTTGTTAACATCTATTTACCTGAGCCTAAGGAAAATGGATCTTGTCAAATCAGCCTGATGTCTTTTACCTTACCAGGATTAGAAGCTTGCCTGATAAAAGTTGCGGTTGTCTCCTGAGTGGGCCTTCTTCACATCTTGATCCAGAGACAAAATCAACAATGTCCAACAGAAAATGGTTCTGATGCTGATGGATCTCCAGGTGGAGATGGGTGGAGGGAATCATCTCTGAGCTGTTGGTGTATATAGTAGGGTTCCTCAGGGGTCATTTACTGTCTTTTCACTATTTAAAACTTGTGTCAGTAGCTTGCTAGAAAACATGGAATGATTACTGCTAGTGTTTGTAGATGTGCATGCAGACTGGAGACAACTGAGGGAATAACTAAGTCAGCTCACTGTAAGAGCCACCCACGTTATTTGATAAACTGTGAGAATATAAGAAGCACTTGTAGATTATTTGCCTGGTACAGGGTCTTCTATTTAAACTCAGGACAGCAGGTCTTGAAGGGGCCTGAGGCTTCCGTCCTGCAGAGCAGCAACCAAGAGGCCCTGGTGGATGGAAAAGGGAGTATAAATCCCAACACTCTGCCAGGCTGTGGGGTTTGATAAGGCACCATTGTGGATGTGGAAGGAAGCATTAGAAAACTAAACTCAGTATGGGTAAAAAGGAAGTGGGTTGTTTACAAAGTCACTGTATGTTGGATAAAATCCACTTTTGTGCAGAGGGCTAGCACAGATGATATCAGGGCTTGGAATGAGATTTCCATCCTGGGTTGCCTTTCAGTGCAGAGATGGAGTTTAACCTCAGTATGTTATTGTGCTACATCAAGTTTTTAATTCCTTATTTACTGTTTTCTGGCAAACATTTAGGTATATGTTGCATTAAGTAGACATTTATTTTTAATAACATTGACATTTATCTTGCTTTTCTCCTGACATTTTTAGCATCTTCATAGATACCTGCATAGCTATTTCTGGTCTAAAATTTGCAGTAATTAATTGCTTTTTTGCATATCTGTGTGAGCAGCTATCAACAAAGAGAAAGGGAGGCACTCTGGTTTCACATCATTTGATTAAAGGTAAATTGAAATAATTAAAAGTGTGGTATTTAACGTAGAGGCTTTAGGGCTGGAAACCAACATCCTGATACCTGCTGAGAAATACTTCACTCCACAAATAATCTCTGTTCTAGTAACTCCTGCCGTGGATAAGGCTGGCATTGGAATGTGGCCCACAGTAATTACTGTTTTGAGACAAAGGGGACGCTTTCTGTTCACCCAGAAATAAATCACTTTGATTGCTTTTCTCCTATGGCAGAGCACTGTATGTATAATTTAAGAAGTACAGTGCAGCAGTGGAGCCTTTTAGAACTGGATCATCCCACCGGTCAGCAGTAAGAAAGCTGATGCAAGTGATGGGTGAGCAGATAAACACTAACAGTTTTGGGAGCTGGCAAGTGCCAAGGATGCTACACGTACTTGTGCAGCTAAGAGCGCTGTACTTGGTTCGGTCTCTGGTATCAGCCTGTCTGGAGGTGAGACCCAGCTTTCCCATGTGCGGCTAAGCTGCAGGAATGTCTCAGGATTGCACTTGGGGGATTGCCTGAGTACTGAGTGGAGCTGCAGTCATGTCAAGAAAACCAGTCCATCGTGTCAAGTGCTAATAACAGGAATTAAGTAATTCTGTAAGCACATTTTTTGAACAAGTATAATCAGTTTGGTGTCTCTTAACAGGCTGGTATGTGATGACTCTGGAGAGCCTTGGAATAGCTTTAGGAAGGGGAGGCAAGGCAGAGCAACATCCATTTTGAGAGGGTATTTGCTGAAAATATGGGACTTTTTTGCAGCTGTGAGTGGGGCTCTCCATGCACAGCTGGGGGCTGACCTCACAAACGTGGGGTTGTTTTATTAACCAGCCACCTGGGAAAAGTTTCTAAGAACAGTTCTTTTTTATTACTTGGTGAGCACTCAAAGCAATTATATCTATGGCAGAAATTGCTGATGGGCTTGTATCAATTTCCTTTTGATGGTTGTCTTTTCTGTCTTTGCTCTGGGGTCTGAGATGTTTTGGGAATACCGGGAACTCCATCCCTCTCTTCCATGGCTCCAGCTCCTCTTCAGGCTGTGAAATCAGCTTCAGTCTCTGTGTCTCATCCTGTTGTGAAGTCATTGAACTTTTAACCGGCTCTGTAGTTAAACAGTCCGTTCTCACGGTGCCACGAAAGCACATCTTGCTCTGCATGCCCCGAATTTCTCTACTGGAGGCATGGCAAGAACTGGAGGAACTGCCTCTGCCAGCAGCCACCCACCTCTTCCAGGGCTTTCACCTGAGCAGGCAGTTCTTGGTGCTTGGCGTCATCCCTGCTCTGGCTGAGAGGAGAGGGGAACAGCGAGCATCAAGGTTCTGTGTCACGGAGCATCTGGCAAAGTCAGTGAACCTGGGCTTGATACCATGCTTTGTCTTCTGGCTCAGCTGAAAGGCTGACACAGGAATTTTAGTAAAACATGTTAAGTAGGCACCCAGAACCTGCCACAGACAATATCACTTCATTGTCTTGCATGTGTTCATCCGAAAAAGCAAATGTATGTAGTTTGCATGTCTAATGCAACTAGAAGAGACAGAAAAAGGTCAGAGAAGAGGTTGTTCTGTTTCATTTCTAGTCATTCAACTTCTGTGTAAAATCAGCATTGTGATTGAGGCATTCTTATTATAATTTTGCAGATACTTGTTTGTAATGGGAGGCATTGCCATGTGGCATTCTTACAGCCCCCCTTTTTTTTTGTCCTTTATGAAATCTTGTGTTTTCAGTTCTGAGTAAATTAAGGGGTTTGGATTGGCAGTTCCAGATGTAGATGCTGTCAGTTCATAAAGCAGGTCCTTACAGTAACAGAATTAAACTACCAGTTTATTTACTACTTCTCTTATTTGGTCTGGAGAAACCTCCATGCCGGCAGAGAAAGTTAGCACTTTCATTTTCAGCACAAGCATGAACTTTTACGATGCGGAAGTTATGCAGCTGACTTAAGTAAAGTGACTGGTGGTATTGCTGCTCTTCCATCCGTGTCACTACTTACTGATTGTAAAACTCTGCCTCTTTACCCCTGCTGATAGCAGATTTCTTACTTTCTGCATCTGCTGGGCTTCAGTAATATTTGCTGAGAAAAAGTCCTGTTGTCTAATCTTGAGCCTGGTGCGTTTTTCTACATTTTCTTTTTATTTACATTAGAAAGAAAAAAAGCAGGTGGGGGAGAACTTGGATCCTAATGATGTTATTTAAGCAATGAGTTCAGCTTGGAGGCTAAACCAGACCTTTTGCTTTTGAATCACTCCGTGGGTGGTGCTGCTTCTGTACAAGCACAAGGTGCCCTTACTATGTTTGTAAATCAAAATAATTTCCAGCAATTTGAGTACAGATGGAGCCAATCATTGGTGCTTATTTCTAGGCTCTTTCTACCTTCTCCTGGAGAAAAAAGTCTTTCTGATGCTCTTTTGAAGCTGAACATTGTGCAAAAATCAGGCAGACCTTTCATCTTCCTCTGTGCTGATGCTTACCATCTTCTCTGTTGAAATATGGGGACAGTGGCATATGACTAGAATATGGATCAAGTCTCCTGCACAGCAAACCACAGCTGTTTCTTCTGTGCAGGACCCCAACAAGGTACTTTTCCCAGCCCCAAACTGTGGAACAAGCAGTTTCTGTGAGGTCTACACCCATCCCTTTTGCAGGACTGGATCCCCATCTCACGCTGGTCCCAGACAGGAGCTGGGGCAGGCTGTGGTCACACAAGGACAACAGCCCCGGTGTGAACGGCCTTTGCCTGCACCAGTTGCTATTGAAACATGGGGGAGGTTTCTTTTCCAGAAGCCTAATGAGAGATATTTCAATCTCTTCTAACTGAGCAGTTACTACAAAACAAAATGCTATTTGAAAATCGAAGTCCCTTTGTACACAGCTCTTTCACCTCTCTCACCATGTTCAAGGTATGGAGGTGAATTACAAGCCCTGCAAAGATCATCTGGGTATTGGCTGACAACAGGGCATGTTCGCAAGGGGCCCAAGCTTGGTCTAGACTGGGGAGTGGGGGCAGGGAAAACCGTCTCCCTTAAGGAAATCTGGCGGCACAAACAGACTGACCCAGTTTCTCTGCCCCTCATGGTTAGCCGCTGGTCTGGCATGCCGGTGGCATGCTCTCCACACCCATCCTCTCTCTGCCAGGCACAGTCTGTCCCTCTGTGCTGACCACTGGAAAAGCTTGTAGGGGTTATGGAACAAAGGTTCGCCTGTGCAGCTGGTCAAGTGAGAAGTTCTCACTCTTGGACAGACAAAACAACAGCTTTTTTTAAAAAAACCAAATTATTTATTTGAGTAGATGAAGCAGTAACTGTGCACTGTCTTCAGAGTAATTTAAAACCAAATTATTGCCATGCATTTGTAAGCCAAGGCATAGGGAGGCAAGTAAATCCTTCTTCCTAGTCTCGGGGGAGTTGCTTTTTCCCTGCAGCACATGAGAAGGGCTCATGCATGCTTAAAATGCCATGTATCAGTTACAGAGCCCATGCTGCTGTTCAGATGACACCACTGGTAAGCACACAGTTTTCTTCCCTCTTGACCTAGTAATGTGTGTGCCCTCTCATCATCATCCCCTGTTTTATTTTAATAGGGAGCAGGCTACACCAGCAGCATAACAATTTGTTTCACTGGGTTCCTCCTCATCTCAGAATGATCACTAGAAAAAAGCTGGGGTTGGATTGACTCATGGGAAATTGTTATACTAAAGCTGGAGTGCGTGAGGAGTAAGGCCTAGCTCATCTGCATTCGAAGGTAGTGCTGCTCTTGGTTCCTTAGGATTTTTAGCATGGAAAAAGCTAAGGCTGGGTGCAGCAATGCTGCTTTTTGCAGCTGGAGGTGCGGGGAGAGGTTTGCTGCTCTGTTACGTTCCAGCTGCTGCTGGGCTGCTGGGGAAGCTGGCAAGTAGCTCCAGATAACCACCCAGGTAAGGTATTTTTGAGAAACTGCTTCTGGGGTTGTCTTCAACCCAAAGACTTGTTAAAATCAGTGTTAGACTGATGAACAGGGATTTCTGCTCGTTGCCATAAAGGCTGAAATGACTGGATAGAGAAAGCTATCAGTTTTCAGTTCTCCTTGAGCAGATATTTCTGCCCAGGATAATGCCCCTCTGGGGGTGGAGAATGAATGGAAATTAGTTATAGGGAGTTCCAAGGGAAAGCGAAAATGAAAGCAATTTAATCATAAAGTAAGTGTTTATGTTGCAGAAATAACTAATTGGTTTTGAGCAATAAAGATTTTAGGATGTAAAACAGAGAAATGAAATATTTTATGCGTGGAAGTACTTTTGATAGATTGTGAATATTAGATTGTATAAGGAATAAATTTGTACCATTAATTCTGTGCAGAAAAAATGAGATTTTTATAAGGGAAACAGTAGCAGGACATTGTCTCATACAGAGAGATGAAGGAAGAGGGGCTCTCTCTCACCCTATATTTACATCCAGAAAATTTTGGTTTTTTCCTGTTAGTATTTTGACCAAAACTCCAAACACTTTTAAAAATGCATACTCTGAATGCTTCTTTGCACTGTACTGCACAAAGTAGGGGCAAGTGACTGATACAGACCGATGGGGAAAGCATAAAAATTATTGTACAGAGAGAGATTGTTTAGATACCTTTATTTAGCAAGTGAAGTACATTGCCAATAGGAAGGAGAAAAATGGAGACTCAGCTGTGTTTACCAAGGCAACAGAAATTTTCCTGAAGTGAGGCCAACTTTGATATGAGCTATTAATTTTGCTTGATTTTTGCAGGGCTACTTCTGAATAGGATTTGAATGTCATGTTTTTGTGTGAGGGCATAAACATCTTGCTTTCAGCTCATGTTAGTTTTACATCTGTTAGTTTTACAACTGTCACCTGGTCTGGCACTTGAAGACCTGTAACATGGCTGAGGTTGAAGCACAACATGAAACAAGTTGTGCCCTCTGTGCTTTTGGGAAGGGCTAGGATCCTTGTGGCACCAAAACAGGCTCTTGAAATAGAGCCAAGTGCATTGTGTTAATCCTGTATGTTTTGCCCTTCTCTTCTTCCATCTCAGCAAAGCTTTTCCTTGTGGCCTTGATCCAACAAGCCGTTTAACTGTGTGCAGGTGCAGGCACAGGATGGGACCTCCTGGCACGTCTCACTATGTGCTAAACTGTATTTTCAGTGAAAAAACAACCACAAGAAAACTTTTGTGCCCACCTGCCCCCGCCAGCCCCAGCCTTTGTTAGTGCTGACTACAAACATCTTTCCAGAGCACCAAAGTCAGGGTGACAAACCAGGAAATACCAAGTGAAGGTCAAGTCCCCACATTTCCCTCTCTGACCTTCAAAGATGGGTGCAGCTGCTGGGATTTACCTGCAGCACTCTGGCTTTGTCCATGAGAGCAGTTTTGCTGGGCGGCGCAGCAGGCTGTGCCTGGGTCTCACTGCTCCCTGAACACACTTGTCTGAGCACAGGCTGGCTGCTTACGCAAGGCCACCTGCAGCTCTCGCACCACCAGTGATCCATTGTGCCAATTGTCAGTGGCCGGCACAGGTGCTGATGTCCTGGAGATTGCCATCCATGAAACACTAGAGGAAGGTGAATGTTTTTCTGCAGGGTTTCGAATGGATCACATTTTTTAGTGTTCCCTGGGCATGGCTATTATTTGGTGACTTTGATACCTGCAAACCTATGAGATGTCAAGTCTAATTCTGCCTTTGTCCTGCCTCAGATAAGTGCCAGGCATGAGTGCCAGTAGATGAGTGCCCTTTCTCATCCCGCTAGGCCACTCACACTCCTGACCCACTGACCATTAGCCACGTCTTGCTCCTTGGCCCCTTTTTTACTGTAGATCTAAGCGAGAAGGAGCTCTGAGGGATCTGTTGTATCTCACACTCATACTGATAACTGCCCTTCCCCATTAACAGGAGCCCTCAGCCTTCTGTCCCCCAGTGATACCTTTCCTCACAATTTCGCCCTGTTATTCCCCCGTTTTGCCTTAGTTCAAACTTTTCTGCCAAGAAGAATTTGTTTAGCTTCAAATGTTTTTTTGATTTCTCACTGGATTCAAATTACAGTGCCTCAGAGTGAGCTCGCCCCTCCTCATCACCTTCTTAGCAGACCCAGGTCGTAAGAACATACCATTATTTTACTTCCATCCACCCCCTCGGTGAAGAGCACATTTTGTAGGTATTGTTCAGGGTTTGGGTGTAGTGAACTGTCCCACTGATTCTGTTGAGAAAAAAAGATTGAAGGCTAGAAATTTTCTTGACCTGCCCAAGCATGTGTACTGTGACCTATTTGCCTCAGCTCGTGCATGTGACTGCCCCCAGAAGAGCTCGATTGTTTTGGCAATACGGTGCTGAATTGGCCATATCCCACTAGGGAATTATTTGGTGCTACTTAAATGGAAATATCAACAGGCTTGCAAGTATGAAGTAATGACCAGAATCTGCTTTTGAGCAAGTTCTGGTCAACTTCTACCCACTTCAAGAAAATGACGGATTTATCTGTAGATCATATCCCCTGGCAACTTGTTCTTTCCTTTGGCAACCCCAGGCTTCCTAGGCAAATGGGAGCTCTAAACTTTGTTCCTTTCCCAATCCTAACCCTAGGCACAGACTAAACCCATGGCCCAGTGTCCATCTTGGGTGGAGCCCTTCAAAAGCTTTTGACTCCCAAGGTGTACCTTGGAAGGCCCTTCGAATAAATACCTACTCTTATTCTCTTATTCTTGTCTAGCCTCTGTTTTCAGGTAGCCACTTCAAGGCATTAAACTTTCTCCGTATTTCTGTCCCTAACCCCGCCCCAGACTCTCGCCTCCAGAGCTCAGGGACAAAGGTTCTCAGGGGATAAATTTTTTTCAGCCTATACATTCCTTTGGCAGTCCAGTGCCAACTGGGGCTTTAGGCTTTGTCCTATTCTTAAACATTGTTACTGTAACCTGAGTTTTATCTCAATCCCTAAACTGGGCTATTCAAGAGATAGCCACGTAACTCCAGTGTTGAAATGCTGACAGTCTCTGGCCTTTCTTCTAGCTACAGTGACTCGCTTTTACTCTTTGAGCCCTGTGTTCCTTTTGACTCTTAATGCCACAGCCAGGCACAGCACAATTAAAGATTATTAACAGTCATGTGTTGCTGGTGTGTTTACGAGCCCTATTTAGGGTTCCTCCTCTATTGGAAAAAAAAAAACCCAAATCAAAACCAAACACCTCTGCCGGGTAGCATGTTGTGTCTGTGATTAATTATGGGGAGGACTGAAGGCCGGATGACATCCTTGTGAAATGAGCACATTTGTCCACTAACCTGTGTGGGCTGTGTGACAAAGTCATGGGGACAAGGGCTTCAGACTCCAACTATCTTCCTGCCTGTTCTGGTGCAGGCCATGCACTGTTTTCCCCCATGCTGAAGACTCTCCCCTGGCATCCAGCTGGAACAACAGAAGGATCAAACTAGCTCCCTGTTCTTCTGCATCCGGCTCTTGCTGTTCCTGCCAACGGCACCCAGAGAAAGAACACGTGTTTATTTTCATGTAGTGTCTCCCACTCATCAGCTGGAGCAAGCCATGGATCCCTGCCATCTAAATCCTGCAGGCACTTCCCTTCACTCCCACCCCCTTCAAATCTGTGTGACCATGTTGGAAAGTCACTTATTAATAAAATAAAAGGCTTCCCATAATAGGAGAGATTATTTCTGTAACTTCTGCTACATGTTCCAATATCCTCAAAGACCTCTGCATCTTCCCTATTGTGCTTTAATGCTGAGAAGGATAGGGCATCCACCCCCAGAAATATTTTCCATCAGGAAATGGAATAAGCCATGTGTGTCTGGAAAATGGAATAGTGACTGTTAACAGGTCCTTATCCTGAGGTGTGCTCTGGTAATTATTGTTTCAGATGGCTCTGAATGAAGGTTATCTTCTGCAGCTTCTCAGATCACTAGCAAAAGAATAAAATTTGCTCCTTGAAATCAGCCCAGCTGCATCTAAAGCTGTGACCGTACCACAACTCAGAGCTGTAGGATGGAATTTAGACTGGTGCAGTGGAAATCAAGGTAAACCTGCAGCATATGCAATTGGTTTTTGTCCCGGTTTGAGACAAATTAAGGGAAACGCTCTGGAAGGAACATCTCCACCAAAGAAGGCAGGTTTCAGCCACCCCTCCCCCACCAGGTTTGGAAATCATTTTCCTCAGAGGAGAAGTGAAAAACACTATTTATTTAACAAACACAGTGCATGCAGGCACGGGGGGAAAAAAAAATAATGCTAAATAATAAAACCTCTAGCTGTGGAGAGAACCTGGGTAAATTTCAGAGTCCTTTGTGGGTGTTCCTTCTCCTCTCCAGAGCTGGAGTTTGGTGTGGACACCTCCAGGCCGGTGTAGAGTCTCCTGGTGATGTTCTGGTGTTGCTGAACAGTCCAGAAAAGAAGAAGAAGAAACCAAAGTCCCAGAGAAAAACTTTCTGGCCTCAGCTAGCAAACTGGCTAAAAACCAAGGAGTTTTAACTCTCTGTCTCTCTCCCGAGAAAAAGAGCCAAGGGTTGGGAAAAGCAGGAAGGTGCTTTCCTCTGCTCCTCTGCCACAGGAACGCAGAGGAGTGCAGTGTCCTTGGGCACAAGCCACTCTGAAGAATTTGTCTGGCTCTTTTTTTTTTTCTTTCTCTCGGACCCAGTTTTAAAGGCTCAGAAAGGCACAGGGTTCATGTCTGGGCATAGAGCAGGTGATAGGGGATACACATCATAAAGTCACCCCAAAACACTTTCTCAGAGAGCTTGAGGGTTTGAGGCCATAAAGGGAGGATGACTCTGAAAGCTGGAAGGAAAATGGAAAGAGCCACTTCTAGGAAAGAAAATTGCTGTAGTAAAGATTTCTGTAGGCAAATACCAGGTCAAGTGCTGATGAATGGTAACTGCCCAAGCATCACTCACATGTTATCATGTGGTGGAAAATAATAGACTACACTGAGCATCCTCATTCAGCAGAAAGGACCCTGCTGCATGTTCATGTGATATGCAAGAGTTTACCTACATGGTTTTGGTAGTGCTGTAACTCCATCTGTCGCAGTTAAATCAGGGCACCCCTCTGGCATGGGTTCAGTTAGACTGATGGGACCCAGTTCCCACACATCTAGTAGAGAAGGCTGTGTGGATGTGAAAAACTCCAAGCTGGTAGAGCCGCCACCTGCACGAGTTTGTAGAATTGTGATGACACCAGCACTAAGTCACAACTCTCTACCCAAAGGGAGAGTAAATCACAAAAAAACCCAAACCCAATCCCTGTGACATAATTTTTTTTAAAAAGAAAAGCTTTGTTTTGCTGCATGTTCATCTTTCCAGCTCCTTGACACTGAAAACCAGAGGGAAACATGGATCTGCAGGCAGAAGAGGTGGAAGGCCGGGTGAGCCAAGGGTGGAAGGTCTGCCTCGGCACAGCACATTGAAACCATGCTGCCAGTACCTCCTGCAGGGCTGTTGTGCAGGGTAACAGGCAGCCAGCAGGAGCAGGGTCTAAGGGAGGGTTTGATGAGGCTGGAATTGCCAAAGGGCTCTCCAGCTGCAGGGAACAGTGCCTAGGGGAGGAATGACTGGTGGAGCAGGTACAAGGGTAAAGCAATGGGTAAAGCCATAAATCTTCAGCCCTGGCACATATCTGGCCATTTCATGTGCTTGCTAGGTCAGTGATGAAAGACTTATTCATCAAATCATTGTATCCTGAAATGTGCTGCATTTCAATAGAAATAACGCTTTGAAGCAAGATATATTATTTATTCCTGACCCTTTCACCTCAGCCAGAACACTTTTTCATGTGATTTAAATGAATTAACAAGTAGGCTGAGATCTGGTGAAACAGTGAATTCTGCAGTAGTGCTACAGGACAGAGCTGCCCTGTCCCAGGACATGGGGCTGTGACACCGGATCAGAGCAGCAACTAGGGGAAAAAATAAAAAGAGCTTTAAAAAGCTTTTTTTCCCCTGTGTGTTGAGGTGGTGTGAATGGGCAGGCTGGGGTGACGTCTTCAGCTTGTCTTGCCATGAAGTTTTCAAGCCTGAGTCAGTGGTTATGCAAAACAGAGGAAGCTGCAGAAATGGCAGTTTGCCCATATTTGTGGTGATGTATTTTGGTTAATTGTGCTCACAAAGCTTACGAAACATCACAACCTGCTCATGGGACCAAATTAAGCTGAGGAACAGTTTTTTTAGATTTGGAAAGAAACTGAATTTCTTAGATTATATATCCCCAACAACCAACAAGTTCATTCTCATTACAGAAATCAGGAAGTGCATTTCCAGCAGGAGGCATGAAGGACATGCATGACCACCACTCATGCAACAAGCTGAAAAAGTACTTTTAAATTATGGTCTTCTCTGGTCATAGCATTTGGAGTGACATTTAGAAAGCCCAAGGAAACCTGTGGGCCTCTAAAATGACTAGCTGCACGGGGTTAGGTTTTATTCTTCCAGGAGTAAGTGATTATTGCTTCCTATGGTTACTCTGAGCAGGGTTTGTGTTTGGTGTCAGGGCAGTGCCTTGTTGCACACTCAGTTCCCCAGCTCGGGGTCTTTTGCAGTGCCTGAGGGGAATGCATTGAATGAAATGTTTTTACTAAGTCTTTCTCAAGAAGTACAGCAGGAGGAAGAAGATGACCCCCTTTCCTTAGAAAGTGCCAGCCTTAGTCCAGGATGTGGTACATAGGGATTAGCTTCCTCCTCTTTCCCTGAGGCTCCTTGGGCTCATCTCTCACACTTTCCTGTTGAAGCTGCTTCATTTTGTTTCAATAGTTGCTTGGCTAGAGAAAAAGAGAGCAAACGCAAGGCAATTGCAATAACAATATTGGTAGTAGTAATAGTAGTTGTAGCAATAGTTGTAGTAGTAGTAGTAATAATAATAATAATAAACTCTTGACAGCTGCATGAATCGCATTGGGGTCTGACCATTTTTCTGATTCGTTTCTTGCACCTCTGAGAGGACAGGAGACAGGAGATTTGTTGGCCCTGCTCTCCATAGGTGAGACAGAAGGACACTAACAAGCAAATTTGAATCACTGGAGTTGCTGTCTGCTGTCCCTTCTGGACTCTTCTTACTCTCCAGCATAGCCAGGAATACAGGGTTACTGCCTGTTCAGCTCTGCCTAGGAAAGAACACAGCTGATCCTCAGAAATCAGGATGAATAATTCCTTTTGCACAACTAAAAATTAAAGTATAGGGAAATGACAAGAAGGAAAGAATATACAAAATTGTTGAAAATTACTAGTATTGGCAGATGCAGAATTTGCGTAGTCGGGAAGGTAAATGACTGGGGAAAAGTGGAGTCTGAGCTTGAATGTGCATATTTTTCCAGCTTTTCACATTGCCACTCTGTATTTAAAGAGGGATCAGTCAGGGAAGAACTTGCGGTAGTGACTGTCATACCTGAAAGCAAAGCCAAAAGAGCCCTCTTACAAAAATTAAATCTTGATCCCCATCCTGCCTTTACCCTCCCTCTCAGATCACTAACCATTGGTTGCAGCTTCTCCAGGCTCAAAAGGGAAAATGCTGAACTATTATTGCTGGGCAACTTCCTCCTCCAGGACATTTATTAAACTAATACCTTTACTATTCAAAATATTTGAACAAGTGGTAGCGTGGTTACCTCCCTCTTTCAGAGGTCTGCTGACGCCAGCCCTAACACAGCAGAACAAAGCAGAGACTTTTTCTCAGCACACCATTTCTCCTCTCCCCTGTTCTCCCTGCACAAATTGACCCCTGATGAAGGGCAGGCAGAGGCCTGAGCTTTAGAACAGATTATTTTGTTCAACCTTGGAATTGAAAGCAAACACTCCCAAGTCTCCTTTGATGCCAGCTGACCTGAATCAAAGCTTGCAGACCCCTGGCTGATAATGTTTACCAGATGCAGCAGTGAAGAGGGTTCCCAATCTAGCTTCTCTCTTTCTAGGCATCCATACCAAAAGTTAAGTGCATGGGTGGGAGTCTGGCTTCTGACTGTGTGAGGGAAGGCTTGCTGCAGGAGAGAAAAAGCAAACAGAGTATTATCTTTCTGCATAGCCCAGTACATTCAGATACTTGACTAATAGCTTCTAATAATCCAGATAAGAGCAAAAGGCCTGTTACAGGTTCTGCCGTGTTGGGAGTTGCTGGCAGCTGGATCAGTACTAACGTTTGGGGGAGCAGGGGGAGTCCTGTGTGGCAAACGCATTGGTAGGAAGGCAGAACTGAGTGCAGGGAAGGAACAACAAAAGCAACATTATTTTTGCTGACAGAAGCAGAAGAAAATGGGAAGTGGCACCTGAGGGACTCTCAGTGGCAGATACAGACACTGGCAGGGCCTGTATCTGTATGATGGCACTGGGGACACAGATGCCTCAGTCACCTGCCACAGGGACAGAGAGAGATGGTGACAGCTACCTGATCTCTACGTGTAGAAGAAAACAGTGTTCTTACTTGCAGGTATTACTTCATAACCTGCAGTCATTGTCCTGAAGAGTCCAGTCCTGCTGGCAGCTCAGTGGTGACAAAGCAAAGGTGCTTTGGTACAGAGAGAGGAATGAGGTGGTCACACGAGAAAGTCACAAATGCTCAACTTCCGGAGGCTCAGCCTAATATGTGAGAACTCCAGCTAACCCTGTTGAGAATGGGAGAAGGAGAAGGAAAAGGGGAAAATGTAAGCATTCATATTTTGGAGGCCCAGCTGCTCAAAGCAAATCCAGACAAAAGGCACTGTTGTTCCACTGCTGGAAATAACAGGAGGATCAGGCTTTGGGGCAGCACGAGAGAGTTAAGCATCACATGACAGGACATGTCCACCCTTGTGACAGCTGTTGTGCTGTATATACAGCTTGGTATATGATACAAAAAAACATTAAATGAAGAATATCCAGGCCCCACAACTCCCTGCATGTCCCTGTGTACAGTGGGGTTGTGCCTGTACTCCCAGGACACGACAGCTTGCCAGCCCAGTCACATCAGTTCCCTGGGGCTCCTGGGAATGTGCTGGCCATCCTCGGGGGTGGACCCTCCTTTCAGAAACTGCCTTAAAAACCAGCAGCAGGGTGGGGGCAGGGAAAGCAGCCAAAGGATGTAACCTTGTGCAAAAATCTGTGAAGCAAAGGCTGGTGAGCATGGCCTGCATGGGGAGCACAGCTTGTCTGGGGTTCAGGGCGGTGGCAGGAGATGTGGCATGACTGCAAGGCCTGCATACAGGGAGGGAGAACATAAAACAGGGCTAGATCTGAGTCCACAAGAATGCTCTCCCCTTCTTCCTCCTCCTTGGGTGTGTGTGTGTGTGTGTGCCAATTGCTGATTAATTATCATCCCTGACAGACCCTATTAGGGTAGCTTGACCTGGGCTAAGACCTCTCATCTATCTTTGCTTTTTAAAGAAATGGGGCATAACCACCTCGTGTGGGCAGCAAGCTCCACACTGTCCTCCTTCACTCCTTAGCTGTCTGAAAAATCACGAGCTTGCTCTCAGCGCCATGAACCTCCCTAGATGTGACAGCCAGAAGGCCAAAGAGCATGGCATGGGATGTGTACATCCCCTCCAGGGGCTGAAGCAGCTGCTGCACAGTACCTGGTCTCTCCAACACCTGCCAGACCTGCATCAGCTGTGTTGCAGCTGCTGGGGTGCTCCCACGCCCCTGTCCTTCATACATTATTGACACACAGCAGCCAGAGCCTCCTCTCCATTACTTGTCCCAGCCAAGTCCTACAGCCTTCTGTCAAAGATGTTTTTCCATCTGTTGTTCTGCAGTCTCTTTGCCTGAGCAAGACCTTGACATTTCATGATTCAAGCAGTAAATGACACATAATTAAAATATATGCATGACCTGCCTATCATATGCTGTTAACCCATTCTTTGCAAGGAGCTAGTGGCAGAACCCAGCTCACCTCAACAGGTCTTATCCCTTGTCTCTTATCCCTTGTCTTAGGTCTTATCCCTTGTCCCCCAGGTGCCTGCCTTCTTCAAACCTCACCTCATTTTAGAGCTGCTAGAACATCAGTGGGATGTTTGAGCCGAACCCCCACACGAGACTGAATTTTTGTTCCTCAGCTCCTTTGATGCATCCTGCTGCAACTGTTTACATCCAAGATGCAAGCCAGAAGATGGAGTAAAATGGACCCTCTGCACATTCTGATCCCCCCATGGGCAGGTGAGAAAGAAGGTCAGGGCTCTCCCATGTCTGATCCTGAATCCTGCCTGGCCTGCCTGTGTTTTACTGTGTTCTCATTCAGTATGTATGTACTCATACTGGAATTTCAGTCTCACGCTCACGATTAGCCTGGCTCAGTTCTTCTCCCCCACCCCCTCCCAGTCTGTCCAGTATGTTTCTTTCGGTCTTGGACTGGAGTCTGAAGTGATGTAATAGCTCTCCCAGACAGGAAACTCGGGCTCAGGGCTGGCAGAAGTTGTAGGTCGGGGCAGTGCAGGTGTGGGGGCTGCACCCCCTGGCCCTTTCCCCATGTCCCAGCAGAGCCAGCAGCACGATGCCTGCAGCCTTTCCTTCCCTCTTTCCTCCCAAAGCCCCTCAGGGATGCCACCCCAGCACAGAGCTGCCTCCTAACCACAAGGGTACTTAAGACGACATGTATTTAAATATTATTTAGCATGTGGTTTGCATGGTGTCTGGTCTTTGCTTGAAAGAGCAGTGTATAGGGAGAGAACCGACAAGTGACGCTTTTTTATAGTCCTGGAAGAGCTACAAACCCAACACCTCCAAAGTAACACAAGCCACTGATGAAAGGAAGAGCCATGTGTCGGTACAGCAGGTGAACAGCCAGGCATCTGCTTTAACAAGGAGTGTTTAAAGGCCCCCAGGGAGCACACCCTTGCTCAAGTTCCTATCAAACGGAAATTCAGTCTCAGGAAGATTTTTTTTTTTTTCCTTGAGATGTTTTCCAGCCATATGGTGCCGGTCTCAAAAATTAATGTCTGAATCATTTATTTTCAATAGGTAAATACCTTCCTTCTGTCTCTCCTTTATTCAGGTTTCCTTAGTGGGACAAGAACCAATTTTTGGGGGGTTTTTTTTGTTGTTGTTTGTTTGGTTTTGGTTTTGTTTTTGTAATAGCAAATGAGCCTCCCTATCTTGCTCCCTTGGATTTGTGGAAGTTTTTCCCTGAGAAGTCTTGCCAGAAGGGGAAGGCGGGCATGCTTGTCCCATCCCGTGGGGTGGCTCAAGGAAGTGCCACTCTCACCTCATATGCAACACTGGGCTGCTGCTGACAAACATCCCTGCTGAAGTGGGGAAGTCCCTCAGAGACTGCATTTATGTGATAATATAGTTTTGTTACAATATATGTGTCCAGTTCCTTTTACAAACTTCACTGAGGTTTTCTTTCTGCTGCTGTATTGCAGCACCTTGGAAAACACACTTCATCATCACTTCAGCGGCCCTGTTGTTCTCCAGGTTGTCTGCCACTGTCTCTTGCAAGCTGGAAATGAAACCTTTTATCTCACGGAAGGCAATACACAGACGATGTGTGTGCCTGGATGGGTGTGGGTTTAAGTGCATCTCCTGTTTAGGTGCTTTAAACTCAGCAGCTACACAAGAAAACCAGCACTGCAACTGCCCTCCCCTGGCTCCTCTCGTGGGGCTTCACCATCATAGTGCTAAAATATCCTCCCAACAGTAGGCTGACAGCAGTGGTGGGAAGGTGCTTCCATGTCCAACCTGATGCACCGAGTCTGGGCTGTGAAAGTGCCTGAGTTACACCCTGCAGCTGGGTTGTTAACTGCGGTGATTAGATATGCACTAGCATGTGTAAGCAAGTGGATGTATCCAGCTTTGGGAGAGATTTTAAATAGGCAGCTCTGGCAGTCCTCTCAGTTTCTCTCAACAGGAGGATTTTCTGCTTTACTGGTTTATTTTTGGACATGCAGGATGCAGGAAAAGGAATTTTGTTAATAGAGGCCTGCAGTCTCCTTTGTGAAAATAACTTCATAAGTATGGGAGAACATTGTGCTGTTTTACTTAAATCTGCACATGTTTTGCTGACTTAGAAGTTGGTTACTGCATTTCAAAGACTAACTCACTAAGCCTGATTGGTGTCCTTTATCTTTTGATGTTTAAGAAGTTTTTCTTTCCAAAGTCTTCTTTTCTTTCAAGGCACTTCAATGAAAAGTCTTCTTTTGCCCACCTTCAGAACTGCACGTAGCATCCTTCAATTCTCCCTGATTTATCTTCTGTATTCTCTTGACTCAAGGCGGATCATAAATTTGCCCTCATTTATGATCTGGTGTCTTTTTTTTTTTTTTTCAATTTTGCATTTCCTGAGACATTTATTTCACCCTAATGAAAATAATGTATCTACTGGGGTATGCTCGTCCCTCTGAAAGTAAACTGTGGTGGCCTACCACAGCAATAGGGGCAATAAATGCATCAACTGGAAGCTGAATCTACTCACTCCTTGCTGATATTTCATTAAGCATCTGGACCTTTTTATTTTTCCCTTGAGCTACTAGTACTTACATGTTCAAATGCAAAAAAGTGTGTTTAAAAATAAAGTGAAGGGTCAAACTCTGACCTTGTCTTCTGTGGGAACTGCACTGATGTGGTGCTCAAGACCATGTTATGGTCAGAATTCCCGAGTAGAAAGAGGAATCTTTTTTATTTTCTTTTGACTCTTTTTTTTTTGGTGCAGCAATAGCTACATGCTAAAAGACCCACTTATGTCTTGTTTGAAGGCTTTAAAACAAACCACAGTTTTCAGTGACAGTTCTGGGACTTGTATATCACTTCATTTTTCTACTTTTCTTCTAGCTTTTTGTCACCAAAGGTTTTTGCAGGAAAAGAGGATTATTATTATTAACTTTAAAGAGGTCATCTGCTCCTTCTTCATATCTGTCTCCTGAAACCATTATTTGCTGTTTGTGACATCAAATTGTTGCTGTGGTAGCAACTCAAAAATAGAAGAACATGACATCATGCAGGGAAATAACAGCATATCTGAGGAACTTTTATAGGTGTCCTCATTTTCACTTTTTGTTTTCCCAAATCCTGATTTTAATCTGTTTGCCTGAAAAAATAATTTTTCAGACAATAAGCATCCTACCCGCTTACCTACCTACCATGTCTCTTGCTAACATGTATGGCTACCCGGAGTTTTCCTGTTTCAATATGAGGTGTTCAACACTAGCTAAAGGTTTAAACTTCCAAATCTGGGTTTATCACAAAAATGCAATTAGATCCTCAGCCACAGGTTCCCTGGCAAAATGCTCCACTGATTGTGACTTCTGCCAGGGTGGTACAAAGATTAATTAATTCCATGCTCCTGATGGTCCTTTGTAGGACCCAGGGCACATCCTGTCTTCCCATAATGCTCAGTTTATCTGAATAGGGGGAATAGGGGAGGTTTGGACAAGATGCTGTGCTTGGTGTTTCTCCTCCTTCTGGAGATCAGAGACTGGCCACAGCAGGAGGAGGGGAGGTGGACAAGATGCAAGGCTTCTCCATTAGGACCAAGCAACCAAGCAACCTTGTGAGTGGTTGGTCATCTCTCTGGCCCTCAAACTCAGAACTGAGATGATCGCCAGGTTAGAAACAAGAATCAAATCAAGAACCAATGAGTTGCCTCCAAAGGTATCATCTGGGCTTTTTCCTCTGATATGCTTCTCACTCTGGCATTGTCTGAGGCCATTAGGACCCTCATTGCTACATTTCTGTGGTCCTTTGGGGTGGTTGTTGCACACTTTATTTCTGCACCAAAGATCTTGACTTTCTCATGGATTAATGAAGTGTTTTGTGGCAAAGCAGGGAAAGGGTGTGGGTCCTTCCTTTATATGGTTGCCTGTGACTGCCAAAAACTGGATTTAATCACTCAACAGGCTTCTTCCAATTGTATTACTGATACTAGTAGTTCAGGCTGGGCTTGTAGGAGAATCTGGATTATTGCCCTGACAATGCTTTACTTGCATTCAGGCCTGTGTTGGGAGCAGGACTCTTGTAATGGGTTCTGAAAGTCGCAATTGACCCAGAGGAAGAAGCTGAAGGGAGCAGTCTACCACCTGAAGTCCTCAGGCATCAGGGATTTGAAGCCTTTTGACTTTGCATCCCAAACTCTTCTTCTGAATTTGCTTTTTTAGAGAAAGACTTTCTCATTCTCCATGCAGCAATGGAGTCTCTTTGCATATCACAGTCTTAAACTTGCCTGAGGCTTCTCGACACTTTAATCATGAAACAGAAATTCAAGAATCAACAGGAAAGACTTTTGGCAGCCACCACAATCCTGCAGATACAGTCACTTCCTTATTTTCTCTATGAATTTGTTGCAGAATTTGGCTGAATTGGCTGTGGGATTATTCCTTCATGCCTTCTTTTCTACTGGGGTTTTGGAGAGCTCATCACAGTTCTACTTATCACCCCCTCCATGCTCCCGCTCCTCTGTTCGTCATGTCTCTTTCATCATCTTTCCTCGGGCAGGATCATGCAGTCTCTCAGACACTGGACATGTAGAGGCATCCTCACCCCACAGACATTTAACAAATCTGCATGGCTGCATTACTGTTCTGGCCAGGAGGCACTATCCTGGCATGGGAACTGGAGAGCAATCCTAACTAAAAACAGAGCAATCTTGAAGTTAGAAGGGACTGAGGGAGAGTTACCAAAGCTGCTCTCCAGTGCTGCATCATGGATTCACATGGCCAAATGGGTCTGAATGCAGCATCAGCTATGACAGGCCAGAGGTACCTCCTGCACTGCACCCTCAGTGTGTCTGAGCATCTTGGTGGCTTTTCTGAAAGGGAAAGCATAGGGAACTGTGGTACAGTCTTCTCCAGGTAGCCCCATGGAAGGTCTAAGGGAGATGGGAAGATCTATTCTGGTCCCAAGATAATGAGCCCTGACTTCTGCAATGACTTATAAGGAAGGAAGCCACCTCTGTCTACAAAACAAGAGAAGAAAATATGAGTCAAAATGTTGCCATAGCAATTTTAAAAGCCTGCCTTAGAAATATCTTGATAGAAAAAGCAGGAACTAAAAACACACAGTATAATGGGAAATGAAAGGTTTAGAAAACATCAGTTGGACTGCAGAGATAAAGAGATGCCAGTGAATGTATTTGAAAAATGGGAGCTCTATCCTCCTCTTTTTTATTTAATTTGTTTCTGAAAAGCTGATTGCATTCTCTTTCATATGAAAAATCATCAAATCATAGAATAGTTGAAGTTAGAAGGTACTTTGAAGATGATCTCATTCCAGCCCCCCCACCATGAGCAGGGACACCTTCCTCTAGACCAGGTTGCTCAGAGCCCCATCCAGCCCAGCCCTGAACACTTGCAGCAATGGGGCATCTGCAGTTTCTCTGGGCAAGCTGTTCCTGTGTCCCACCACCCCCACAGTACGGGGCTTCTTCCTAATATCTGCTTCCTAATATCTGCTGTCCTTCAGTCTAAAGGCAACATCCCTTGTCCTATCACTATATGCCCTTGTAAGAAGTCCCTCTCAACCTTTCCTGTAGGCTCCTTTTAGGTACTGGAAGGCTGCTATAAAGTCTCCTGGAGGCTTCTCTTCTCCAGGCTGAACAACTCCAATCTCTCTCAGCAAGTCTTCACAGGAGAGATGTTCCAGCCCTGTAATCATCTCTGTGGCTCTTCTCTGGACTCAGGTCAACAGGTCCAAACCCTTCTTATGTTGGGCCCCCAGAGCACTCCAGGTGGGATCTCACCAGAGTGGAGCAGTGGGGCAGCATCCCCTCCCTCACCCTGCTGGCTTTGATGCAGCCCAGGAGACAGTTGGCTTTCTGTGCTGCAAGTGCACATTGCCAGCTCATGTCGAACATTTCATCCACCAGTATCTCTAAATCCTTCTCCTCAGGGCTGTTCTCAATCCATTCTCTCCCAGCCTGTATTTGTGCTTGGTTTACCGCAGCCCAGGTGCAGGACCTTGACACTTGGCCTTGTTGAACTCCCTGAGGTTCTCATGGTGCTCTCAAGCCTGTCCAGGTCCCTCTGGATGCCATCCCTTCCCTCCAGAGTGTTGACCACACCACAGAGTTTGGTGTCACCAGCAAACTCCCTGAGGGCTCACTCGATCCCACTGTCCTTGTCAATGACAAAGATGTTAAACAGCACCAGTCCCAATATCGAGTCCTGAGGAACACTGCTAGTCACTGTTCCCCACTTGGACATAGAGCCATTGACCACAACTCTTGGAGTGTGACCATCCACCCAATTTCTTATCCACCTAGTTGTCTATCCATCAAATCCCTGTCTCTCCAGTTTAGAGACAAGGATATTGTGTGGGACAGTGTCAAATGCTTTTCACACAGCCAGGCAGATGATATCAGTTGTTTTTCCCTTGTACCCCAGTGCTGTAATCCCATCTTAGCAGGCCACAATATTAGTTATGTATGATTTGCCAGTAGTGAAGCCATGTTGGCTGTCACCAACTACTTCCTTATTTTACATGTGCCTTGGTATAGTTTCCAGGAGGCTCTCCTCCATGGTCTTGCCAGACACCAAGGGGAGACTGACTGGTCTGTATTTCCACAGGTCTCTCTTATATCCGTTTTTAAAATTGGAAGTTATATTTTCCCTTTTCCGGTCAGTGGGGACTTCCCCAAACTGCCATGACTTCTCAAATATGACAGATAGTGGCTTAGCCGCTTTCCTGGAGAGCTGTCTCAGGACCCAAGGATGTATCTCTTCAGATCCCATGGATTTGTGCACTTTCAGGTGAGCAACAACAAGCAGTTCTTCATTATCCCAGTCCCTTGACTTTGCCTTCTGCAACTTGAGTGGTATGGCTGGAACACTTTCCAGTGAAGACTGAGACAAAAAAGTTGTGGAGTACCTCAGTCTTCTTCTCCATGTCCCAGGTAACCAAGTATCCCATATCCTTCCTGAGAGGGCCTACATTTCTCCAGGTCTTCCTTTTTTCACTGATGTGCCTATGGAAGCTTTTCTTGTTACCCTTGATGTCCCTGGCCAGGTTTAATTCTTTCAGGGCTCTAATTTTCCTAACTTGATCTGCTTGAACTGCTTGAACAACTTCTCTGTATCTTCACAGGCTACCTGTTCTTGCCTCCACCCACTGTAGGTTTCCTTTTTGTGTTTGAGTTTGTCCAGGAGCTCCTTGTTCATCCACACAAGTCTCTCTCTGGCGTTTCTCCCTGACTTCCTCCTTGTTGGAACGCACTGCTCCTGAGCTTGAAGGGGGTGATTCTTGAATACCAACCTTCCAACCAACCAGTCTTCTTGGGGTCCTCTTCCCTGCGGTGCCTTACTGCATGGTGCTTTATCAAGCAGATCCCTGAAGTGCCAAAATCTTCACTCCTGAAGTCCAGGACAGCAGGAGTGTTACATGCCCTCCTCACTGCCTTGGGGATCTTGAGCTCCACCATTCCATGCTCACTGCATTCCAGGCTGCCCTTGGGCTTCACATTTCCCACCAGCCCCTCCTTGCTGGTGAGAACCAGGTCAGTATAACACTTGTCCTCGTTGGCTCCTCTGTCACTTGGAGGAGGAAGTTATCATCAGTGCCTTCAGGAACCTTCTGAATTGCTCACACCCTGCTGTGTTTTCTCTCCAACAGATATCAGGGTGGTCAGAGACCCCCATGAGGACCAGTTCTTGTGAGCATGAGGCTGCTCCTGTCTGTCTATAGAGGGACACATCCACTGAGTCTTCCAGGCTGAATGGCCTGCAGCAGACCTCCGCTGTACTGTCACCTCTCCCTGCCCTCCCTTTATTCCTGACTCATAATTTCTTGGTCAGCTCTTCATCCATCCCCGGGTAGAGCTCCATTCCCTCCATCTGGTCCCTGACATAGAGGGGAACACCACCTGCTCATGTCCCCTGCCTGTCCCTCCTGAAGAGCCTGTATCCTTCCATTCCAGCACCCCAGTCACCCGAGCCGTATCTCCATGATGCTGATAAGGCCGTAGCTCTGCAGGCACGCACACAGCTCTAACTCCTCTCATTTATTCCCTGTGCTCTGCGTTTGAACAGAGGTATTTAAGATGGGCCCCCCAGTGAAGATGACTTACTGGCTGGGGTGGCAAGACTTCCTTTGTGCTGCTCTTCAGGTGCTCTCCTGATGACCTGTGATCTTTCTCCAGGGTCTAGGCATCTCTTGCTGGCCCTGGCATCAAACTGAAAGGGATGCATTGAGGTTCTCTTCCCCAAGAAAGTCTATTTTAACAAACTTTTAAAACTTTGTTAAGCTTTAAGTTTAATAAACATTTTAGTTTAAATAAAACACACAAGTGAAAAGGAGGAAATGGTAAAATGTTGGCTGCCTATTTAAAAACAAGGGAGCTGCAAACAGTTATTCCAAAGGCATTTGCTTCATCCTGCTCACTAACTTGTAACTCAAGTGGAATAATTAATTAATTTGAGGCACTCTGAAACGTGCAAATGCGTTTCTCAGCATCTCCTGTAATCAATCACTCTACAGGGAGACAATTAATTTATCAAAATTAGGAATTCCTGATAGGGCTGTTTCACAGTTCCTGTACCTGTAGAGAGGAAAACAAAACAATTAATTAAATAAAAGCGAGAATTTCTCCAAAGCAATGACTCCCCAGCCAAATAAAATTGAAACTCTTGAGGTAATGAATTTATTTTGGGCTTGGTGAGGAAGGTGGTGATCTCCAAAGGTAAGCAGCTTCCACAGACACCAATGCCCAGAAACTGTATGAGCTCTCAAACTGCAGTGTTGTTGCCAGGTGTCAGCACTTACTTCTAAACCGTTCAGCAACACTTTGAAACACCAGCTTAATTTTAAACTCACTGGCTCACTGACTAACTGCTGAGGTGCAGTTTCATCAAATGCGTGGCCGCAGGCACAGGACATCTGGGCAGCTGCTCCCTCTGACCACTGGTGTCACCCCCAGGATGTGCTGGAGGTCACGGTCCCTGTGGCAGCCCTTGTTGAAGACATGACCTTTTCCTTGGCCCTGGCAGAGGGGGAGCCACCAGGCCTGAGGCTGCTGAGGACGGCTGCAGGACTCGGCTGTTTCACAGGCCCCAGCAGCTCGTAGGTGCACATTCACTTACAAAATTTGATGTCTTCATGAATGCCTATCTGCAGCTCAGCTCAATGGAACCTCAAGTCTGGGGCTTTTGAGTAATCCTACACTGCAAATATTAGATAATAATTTATAAAAGTAAGAATAGGAAGATGAACTAACCAAAAGCTTGCCTCAAACTGTTGAAATCAGTGAGGCTTTTCTTTTGAAGCCATTAGGATTTTGATTTGGTTCTTGAGAAAAATTATTCTTTCCATGAAAGAAACACTAGAAATATGTTTGTTATTCCTGCATTCAAGTATGGGATTCTTCCACATTTTCTCTGCATAATGAAGAATTATAGACTTATTCCTAATCACTTAGCAGCAAGGAGGGAAGAACATATCCTACACACTAGGCTTTATCAGAGAGATAATGAAACCTACATGACATTTCAGGGCGAGCTTTGAAAGCCTTTTCCTTAGATAAGCTATCATCTGCTCTGTAAGCAAAATTGTTGTGACTATGGGTTTTCCCCCCCCTTGATTTTCATTAACATAACCATCTGCATAAAAAGCAAGATTCTTGTTTCTGAAAAGTCCATATTCTCCTGCTGCTTGTTTCCCCCACGCCCCCAAAGTTTTCTTTCTCTGTTGGCAACTTGATAAATCACTTTCACTAAGCTCAATTATGGTATCACCAACACAGCTTTATCACTTAAGGTGATAAGAAATAAGCAGCAAGCACAGCCACAAAACCTGCAGGAATATAGATTATGTTTCCATGTCATTTGCTCCATTAACAGCTTTTATGGAATGTTTGAAAAAAAAAAAGAAGGAACAAAAAGAAGACACGATAGAAAGAGATTATATTCTTTACATATCTCAGATGCTTACAGCCGAGGTAATGCATAAGTTATGAGCCTCAGGTAGGGCCTTCTGAGAGTAGTGGAAGGACTTTCATCAGCTTCAGTGAGCTTCAGATAGAACAATGCACTTGGAGTGAAGCAGAGTACCATTATGTAATGACAAAAATTGAAAAAAGAAAAAAAAATTAGCAAGTGAGAAGAGAAAAAAGGCCGCAGGCAATTTGCTGACTAGGCTATGAAGGTTCACAGCAGAAGCCGAAAGAGATCCATATCTAAATGGAAATGAGGAAGCCACTACATCTGAATGAAATTCTGCTGATCCAGTCTAATTAACCTGGTAAATGTTCAGATACTTCAGTAATTAAACTTTAACTTTAGAAGCTAAATTGCTTCTAAATAAGGTCCTGGGGTTTACTTTTGGCATGGAGATCAACAGTATTCTTGTCTTCCACGCTACAAGAGTCTGGAGCATGATTCTGACAGCCATCATTATAGTCCAAGCCACCACCAGAAACAGATTTCAAGAGGAAGAGACACATATTTAACTATAGTCAAGAAGACCTGTGCAAAAAGAAAAACATTAAAGAATTGTAACTAGCAAAATTTCATTGAATATTTAAATCATGAAGTGCTACAATTAACTTGTGCTATAAAGTAAAATGCATTGTGGGAAAGTTAGGGGATGAAACTACAGTGATAATGACAGGTTACTGAGAAAGAATAATGTCTGGTTAATAATCACCACCCAAAACATGTTTAAATATTTCTAAAAGAGAGGCACATTGCAGTTTGGAAAATATAGGGAGTACCTGTAAGACAGGAGAACCTGTCCCAGGCAGATGGTGAGAGTGATTATGAATTGCCTCCTCAACACAGGTTCCCAGGGCAATGTTGCACAAGAGGAGCATCAGACAGAAGCAGTCACGTTGCTGTTTGTCAGTGCAGCATGCACAAGACCACTATGGAGAGAGATGCCCAGTTATGAGGTCCATGCTGCATGAAGAATGAGGAAATACTGGGGAGAGTCCACAGGAAAACAATCCAGGTGACCCTCAGCCTGGAGACCAAGCCTTCCCAGGGATAACTGGAGGAAGAAAGGCTGTTGTTCTCTCTTAGGAGGAATCTTAGCAGCCTTAGGTTCTTACAGACAGAAAATTCCATCTGATAAGGGAATGGTGGGGTGGTATGAAGTTAGAGACAGGGGGATAACAAGTTCCAGTGAGTAGAAATTTAAGATGAATTCAACCTTAACACAAGAAGTAACCTCCTACTGCTAAAGTTAATGGGATGTTGTAGTGCCTGAACAGGAAAGAAGGTGGGTGCTTCTGTCAGTTTGTGATAACACATGCCCTTTACAACATGCTGCACTCTTTGAATCAACTGCACATAATCCATACAGGGTCAGAGGGGTGAGCAGGCAGGAGGGACCAAGGCACAGAGGATCAGGTGCAGAGGAGGTATTAAGGCAGATGAGATCTGGTACAGGCACGTACTTGTTATTTGTACTGCTGCAGGTGGCTGTAGGACAAAAATGCAGTGATTCCTCTCTCTGGTGCCTCCTTGCTGTATGGATGAAAATGCGGTGATTCCTCTCTTTGGTGCCTCCTGCTGTATGGATGAAAATGTGGTGATTCCTCTCTCTGGTGCCTCCTTGCTCCACAGAGAGGCTGGGGAACACTACAGGTCCAGGCAGTGCCAGCACGTGCTGATAAGGCCATTAGTGCAATGAAACTCCCTGCATCCGGGCTTCGTGCAGTTGCCTGGGGGGTTCTGAGGGGATGTTTTTATCCTGCCAACGTTTGCCTATTGTATATGTATTTCAGAGAAAGGCAGAAAGAGGAAATTTAACTCCAACATGGCACAGTAAATCCAAACAGGATGGATCATAGCACACCAAGGCAATCATTTGGTGCTGGGAGACTATATCAAGACCTCTTTTGCATTTTATTTAGCCCGTTGACAGATACAGAATTGGGCCAGAAGAAACCTTTGGGTAACATCTGCTGGTGTTCGCTGTGCTTAGGAGAGGCCACCATGGGCATGCTGACTCCTGCTGCCCACTCCTGCCTGGCACCACCACAGCCTCCTCGGCTGAGGGAGCCCAGGCTCTGCTTCTGTCTCCAAAGAGGAGAGGGCCAGAGGGATG
This sequence comes from Platysteira castanea, assembly GCA_013397175.1. Lineage (NCBI taxonomy): Eukaryota > Metazoa > Chordata > Aves > Passeriformes > Platysteira > Platysteira castanea. Next base: position 129,480 of record VYXC01009664.1, read on the forward strand.
CAGTGCCATGAACGGAGCCATCTTGGGTTTCCTGCCCTTTGGATACCTGAATACTGAGCAGAAATGTTTTCAGTTGAGAACTGGAATCCTCCGGCTTCCAGCTGAGCCTGGCTGTAGCCCTTTAATTAGTGGGAAATAATTGCATTTGACAGAGGAAGAGGCTGTCAAGTAGTATGGGAAAAATTATTTTTGATTTAGCAGAAATCCTTTTAACCTAAGGTGTCCTGTAGGAAGTAGGTGCAGAGCATTTCTGAGAGCGGGATATGTTGCCTGTTCAGAAACATTCCCCCTTCTCTGGGGACGTGTCCTATTTGGACAGTGGCTGAAAGACAGGAGATGAAAGGCTGCTGAGTCTGAGGTTTCCTACCAGCTGGCACCACTCCACCTTCCTGCTGTGTCAGGTGGGTGACAGCAGCCAGTGGGGTGGGATCTGCCAGGGCACGTTTAGACTGATGTTGGACCTGAAGAAGGCTTAGGATGTGCAAGATCTCTTGACTTATTTGCTTATCAGAGGATTTAGGCTGAGCTTTCTAGAAGAAGCTGACACAGACTGAGCTCAGCTCAGCCCCACCAATATCCAGGAGGAACTGGGCTCCTCAGTTCCTGGACCTCTTTGAAAATCCCAGACTTCCTCTCCCCTCCCACCCCTGGGGGCTGAGACCATCTCAGAGTGCTTACTTATGACTTATTTCATAATGTAGCAAAATAATAATTATATGGCAGATCTTAAACTCACTAAATGCCATCAACTAGTGTAACGTGGAGTTTGAAGAGCTGGCGATCATAAATGGTTAACTAACAAGTGTTTACAGTGCCTCATGATAGTTGCTGGCACTAAGACAAGGGCAGTAAAAAGTGGATTAGATGAAGATAAATGTGAGACACAGGCAGAAACAAGTACTCTAGCAGATGTGTGTGGAAATTAATGGGGTGGTGATAATAACAAATTCTGATTTGCCACACAGTAAATGTGTCTCTTGATAATCGGTTTCCAGCTGAATACCAACTGGGTGTGCAGGTCAGAAACCTAAATGGGGTGACATCTCCACATTGCCAATGCATTGGATGGACACAGAAAAGCTCAAAAAAGATAGCTGGAAAAGTTGAGTTTGTTTTGTCCTCTGCAGTCTTCAAGATTTTATTTTCTGGATCTGGAACGAAGTCTCTTGACAAATAAATCCCCAGGGCTACCAGGGAAAGATTTCTCCCAACTCAAGCTGAGATCTTGGCCATGCTCCAGCCACTGCTGCAGATATCCTGTCTGATGTGGGTCAGGCAGTCACCACTGACCCCACATGTCTGCTCATCTACCAAACTGGGATGTGAAAGCTCCCACACAGCACAATGCCGTGCCAGATGTGTTGTTGAACTTCATGTGTTTATGTTTGTGAAGAGAACATAGGATGAAAGGCATTGCAGAAATGCAAGATATGATTTGTTATGATTTAAAAGCCATTCTGGTTTAGCAATGCTACTTTCAAATATTTGCATCCTGCAGGCATTTCCAGATAAGGACTCAAGCCCAGCTTTTCTTTTCCGGTGGTGGTTTCCAAACCCTTTGGAAATGGAACTTTGAGCTTGCCTGCTGCAGCCTGTGTGACCACAGGGACCAGGCTGTGGCTCCACAGACATGGAGGCATGGAAAACAGTTCCTGCTCTTGCCTCTCTTCCCCATGTGAACAGACCCTGTTCCTCCCCCAGCTTCATCCTGCACACTCATCCTTGCAGGCATTGCAATGAAGATGACACAAACTGAGCTGGGACATTTTTCCAGTGTATGGAGTCGGGGCTGTAGCAGGGCAGGGAGGGGAGGAGGGCAGGAAGCCCTGGGACTGGTGTCACCATGGCCACAACTGTCAAAAGGACCCACCTCATCACTGGTACTCGGAATTTCTTCCCACCTGCCTGAAGTGAGGTTTGGGTGAATGTGAGAATAAATCCTGTGGGATGTTTCTGAGCCCCTGCTAAAATCCAGTAACTTGAGTAAGTATGGGGACTAAAGACAAAGACAATGGAATTTACAGATTTCTGTCCTACATCCTAAAATAAATATGCCATTTTCCATTCCCAGTGAAGGTAGCAAGTACCTCCCTGCTCAAAGTTTTCCTGCTGAGAACACTCTAGCCACATGTGATGGTGCTGCTCAGATACTCTGGCCCCTGGCTCCTTTTTCCTGGCCTCCCCATGTTCAGCCACATCAGTCCTGGGCCTCCTTGCCTCAGGCTTGGATAGTGAGGGGTCAGCAGCTGAGTGCAGTGCCTGAAAAATCCCCAAGAGCAGTGAGGGGGACCTGCTGACTCCAGGCTACCGACAATGCAGCCCAATCAAATGCATCTAATTTCCCAGTCACTGCTTCTTGCACACATGACCTGTTAAAAGGATTAAATTAAAAGAATTCCCAGAGCTAATCTAGTGATGATATGATGAGAGACAGGAGCTCAAGCACATCCCAGAGGTGACTGATCAGGTTTCCTAGGATGTATTATTTATGGGGCCATCTGCTTTAGACAGGCATTGAAGTCTGAAGGGGAGGAGGATTTTGGCAGAATTCACTCATTTACCTGGGACAGGGTGATGGTGGAAGAGATGCTGTGGTTTCTCACACTCCACCACCCCTCTCTAAAAAATGATGCTGTTGTTATTTATGGAATAAAGCTGGCAGCAGGGTACGTGTGTGTCGATGCCTTCAACAAAATACTGCTGAGCTCTGAGAGCTCATGCATGTCCTCACAGAAGGGGCCATTCATAGCAAGGCCCATTAACATGAGGGAGAGAGGTGCAAATATGTTCCAGTCTGAGCTACTGGTACTGTGAAAAATACAGGAGTATGAACAGAGCCATGACTGGAATGTGAGAAGGCAGGGGGGCAGCCAAAAGGAGGCAGAGTCGGTGGGAGAACAGGAAGAATTTCCTGAAAATAGATGATTTAGTTACTAATAGCTCAGTAAGTGCAGGATCCGTTTACAGCAATTATAGACAGCACAAAGCAAAGTTGCAAATGCAAAAAAGGAAACTGTCTTTCTTTCTGATTTAGGCTGATGTGCTATTTAAATAATATGGGTCAAGCCATCTGAAATAAAATATCTTCATGAACAAGATTCCCTTCTGTCCATCTCCCACAGTGCTAAAAGTAGCCATCTTCTGCTGACATTTCCCCATCACATGTGCAGTATCAGATGTCTAAATATCCAAGCTCTCTCGGGGTAATGTCTAAGCCTTTCTTAGTGATCAGGAGTGAAAGTTGTCTCAAAACCTTGGTTGGGAAAGTTCTACTAAACCTTTACACAGAAATTTGCTGGAAGCTACCTGTCAGTTTGCTGCCCACTTTCTAGTAATTCAGACTAATGACTCGTCAACACCCCCTTCTTTCCCCCCTTTGCATCTGTCTAGAAGGAGCTTTCTGCTCCAGTTACTGGTTTAATAACACAAGGCTATGTACCGAGGCAAAATTCTCACCCAGTCTTACTTGATTTGTCTCACGACTGTTCTCCTAATCCTTATTTTTTAGTTTTTGAAAAACATTATCTCAGCAGTTGGTTCTAGCGCATAAAGATTTGTTCTTCTGAATTGGAGTATTGCTTCAGAGCTGTTCTTCTGGACACTGGGCTTATGCAGGAAAGTTTTGATTACAAAAAAATGCAGACTTAGAGTAACAGGCTATAAGAAAGGTGGCTGTGAACAACATCAGAAACCCTTTTATGCAGAGTTTTTGCTTAGCTGAAATTTAGGTTTCTGTATTATGGAAGGTTCCTCCCAGAGTTGCTACCTATCAGTGTTTTACCCAGACAGACAGGAAATTAGGCTTCTGTCTGACAGGTGATTTGTTGTACCAGCCACGTGCTGAATGTTTGGGTTGGGAAATGCAGCCTGCAGAAGGAGCCTGGATTAGGCCATGTGGCAGGATTGTTCTTGCTCATGAACTTCACTGAGGTGCCTTTCTGGGGTAGCTGCCACCTCACTTCACCCCTGGCAGTGGCACACTGGGGCACTATCGGGTTCTCCTGGCTGGAGGACAGTCACGGATCATGGCAGCCGGGAAGAGGGAGCAGCAAAGCTCGCCCATGAGTGGCCTTCAGCCACAAGTGTAACATCAGCTACACCTCCATGAGGGTCTGTGGCAAAGGGCTGGGTGCCCTCAGCATCCCCTGCTCTGTGGCACCTGGGCAGTGAGGGTCAGGGTGCTCCGAGCTGGGTGTGTGCAGTAGAGGGGGTCACATGAAGCCCCGTCTGTGGGGTCATGCAGGCATGTGTCCCTTGCATACTGCCAGAGGTCCACGAAGGCAACTCCTTGGCACACGCTTCAGTCTCTAAATAGCCAGCAAGGTGTGTGCAGACAGAAACCTGCATGAAGATGAGTGACTGGGAGCAAGCAAGGACACTCACTCTCTTCTGGCTGCAAAAGTTGGAGTCAGCAAGGTGATGAAAAGAAGCCAAGCCACTGGAGTCCCTTTTTGTTCCTGTTGCTGTAAAAACAGTACTAGTGGCAGATTTGTCTCCCCATTTCCCAGCCCAAGGGTGTCCCAAGGATTGGATTACTCTCCCAAACTACTCTGGTTGGCAGCCCTTCACCTACTTCAGGGAAATGACTCACAAAAGACAAGACCATTGGGCCAGACAGAGGGCCAGGGATTTTAGAGCCCTTGCAGGACAAAATACAGGAGGGGCTTGTCATCTGGGTGGCTTTTGAGCAGGTATCTCTGCAGAGGCTTCTTCATTTTCCAGGAAAACGGGCTCAAATGTTATGAGAGCTTCTTAAGGAATACCTACAGCAAGTGAGCCTCCGTATGTGTTGGTACAGCCCTTATCACAAAGCGTCTTGCTGCTGCCACTGTGCAGTTAAAGCAGGGGTGAATCTTCCGTTACTGCTGGGTTAATTTTTGCTGGATTATTCTTCTGCCGGCTTATTCTCGTGGTGATCTAGTGAGTTAAACTGTGCGGGTGAAGACACGTGATCATGGAGTCCGGGTGGTATAGGCAGTGAGAGGAGCTCCTGGAAGGGGTGAAGTGAGAAGAGAGGCTGTTCTTGGTGGTGAGACGTCACAGTGTGTCTCAGCCTCATCTGACTTGGCTCTCAACACTGCATGGTGTTTTCCTGCCCCTGTGCTGTGTCTCACTCAGTCAGTGAGAGCATGAATCAGGAGATCAAGCAAAATGATGAGAAGGTTGTTTCTCTCTTTTCCCTTGGGGTATTTCCTGCCAAAGCTGCTTGCCTGATCCGGACCACTGCATGGCTCTATGAAGAGCTATGTGGGCAGACACAGATACTTGGGGAAAAGCAGGGCAGAGTTTGCTTAGCCCACCTTAGCTGTTAAAAAAGCATTCACTGCATCAGAGCTTCACAAATCAGACCTGAAGCTAAATTTTATTTTTCTAGGAAAGCATCTCCTTGAGTAAATGCTGATGTTTTCTGTGGAGTCAGAGAGGAAAAGAAAAGGCTTTTGGTGGCTTCCAGGTGCTGTTCCTTTAGGTTTAAAAATCTGTGCCAGGTGGACTGGGTTTTGCTGAGTAAACAGCAAGCTACAGTGGTGGTACTTTTGAGGCCTGCATGATCATGTTACTTCCAAGTGGTGGCAGGAGGTAAAGCCTCTCCTCCCAGTACTCCTGCACGAATGTGGACATGTGGCTGGCTGCCTGGAGGTGAGCCCCATGTGCAGTATCTGGGCCCTTATGGACTGCATACAGCTGCTTTGCCACTATATGTCAGGGTATGTCCCCTGAGCATGAATATTCACCCTGATGTGGCCAGACATCCTGAAGTATGATCCAAAGGGTACATCCACTTCCACTGAATGTCTGGATATGTATCTTGTTTTAGCCATTCTGGCAGTAAAAATATATCATGTGCCTCCAAAATACATTTGAAAGTGCATCAAATGTTTCTTTAAGCTAATTACAACTTCCTTGGGCCATTTGCAATATTACTGGGACGACCCACTGGAAAAAAAGAGATTTTTAATATATAGATGCCACGCTCATTGTCTGTTCCTTGTTAGCTACATAGTCAGTTAGCTACATAAATTAATTTGATATTATTGACATCCATCTTGTTTATTCCTCCAGAATCACCCATAACAAGAGGTTTAAACCTCTGCACTTGTGGAAAAGAACAGTTCTGCTGCCACAGCCTCGCAAACTTTTGAGCATAACTGGTGTTTACTGGGAAAACGGGTTTTTATGAACCCCAGCCTTGTTCCCTGCAGTAAGGTGAGCCTGCTGGTCGTGCCTTTGGCCTCTGACCCTCCTGCTGACCCCAGGTGTGCTGTCCCTCCTGGGTCTCAGCTCTGCAGCACTGGCACATACTGGTTCCCAGCACCTGCAAGGAATTAAAGAGCACTAAAATACTCCCTGGAGCTGGGCGCTCATCGTACAGTACAGCTGACACAAAAGCTGAAATTCCTTTCACATGAGAGCACGGGTACATCTGCTTGCAATCATCTTCCTCCAGGCAGCCGGCCCGATCAAGGAGAACTGTGATTCTCCACACTTGGTCCAAGGAGCGCTGGGTAGACGCCTACAGCCAAGGGGCTGGGATTTGAGAGAGGCAGGATAAACGCGCCTTTCACGCCCGGCATCCCCAGCAGTCCCCTGGCTCCCGCGCTCACAGCCTTGGTCGCTTCTTGTCCTGCTTGCAGGAGGCAAGGCATGCTGAAATAAAGAGAAACTTGCTCTGTGGCAGGAAAGGTCATTTCTTCCGGCCAGGCATTCCCATCCTGGGAAGGAGACAGGAAGCATATTACATTAAAGGTAAACTGATAAAATATTTGTCTGCTGGAGGAAGGGGAGGAATGTAAAAAATGTGTTAGTGTTCTTTAGAAAAAATTACTGTGGCATCTTACTTCTTCCCTGACAACAACTGTGGGGTGTCATAAAGAAATGTTTTAGCCTTCAGTGATCTCTAGCCTCATGCAGGGCATTTTCCTTGCTGGAAGGATGCTCTTTGTCTGTCTGTACAGGCCTGCTTGTGCACACACCGGGGTATGAATGTGTGTTCTGCAGTGGAGGAAATGACTGAAAGTATTAGAAGTGAGTAGACATAGAGGGGATATTAACAGAGTCTCTGGGAAATCTATTGTTTGTTTGTTATTGCTTTCTTTGTTGCAGCTGACCAATGAGAAAACAACAAAAAAAGTCACTTCTTTGATGAATCAATGTGCAGTTTGTACCACAGATGTCTTATGGTTTGTGTACTTCTGTAGATTTATCACATTCCATGTTAAAACTTGTTTTTCATGCTGCTACACAAGAGGACTGAAGAAGTAATTTATAGGCACAATTAAGAATGCCGTGTTTGGGGAATAAAGGGAGAGTATTTGTAACAAAAGCAAGCATGACAATTGAGTGGCTCAGCTTCACTGTGATTCTGAAAGCAAGCTGAAGGCAGCAGCCACAGTGTACTTTTAATCTTTAAATCTGATCATCAGTTAATATGTTTGTAAAGGCTTGGTTGCCCCACCTCCTCAGGCTGGTTTTTACCAGGTCATAGTCCAGGTAGCCTGAACACTTGAGCCAGGTTTGGAGAAGACATTGAAAACTCAGTGATGCAGTTGTAGCTGCAGTGCTCCAAGGACATGTGTGTCCCAACCCAGCCACAGCATCCCTAGAGCTGGACTGATTAAAATGGCCAGAAGTGACAATTCACCACAACGCTGCAGGAAAATGCTGTGCTGCAGGCTGGGAAAGAGGACCTGGGGCAAGGCAGCCTGCTCTGTGAATGCTGTTTGGAAGCACGTGCTTAAATCAGGCATGGGCTGCTCCTAAACTCTTTGAACTGAACTCTCACTAAGACCTGCGAAGGTCTTGGTTTCAGCCAAGCTATATTCTTGGCCTCAAACAAGTGCCTAATATAGAGGACTGTTCTCATGAATAAGTCTTTGGACATTTATAAGAATCTATGTTGTTTAGGGAAGTTGTGGTAGGGTGGAAGAACATCACCCCTTAGCAAGTGCAGAGAACAGTGATGGACAGATAATGTTTAAAAAAAAATTGCCATGCAGAGGTTCTGCATATTTGACCATTGCAGTTTATTCACAAACATTCGTGTACACATGCAGAGTTTTAAGGTGACTGTAGAATGATCTGTGCTAGTGCATGAAAATTCAAAGGGAAACATCTGTCATTAAAAAAACAATTGGAAAAAGCATTTATTTAGCACAGGCTGAAATGCAGAAATGTTTGCATGCTGTGTTTGGCTTGATTTACTATAGGGAAGACTTAATGATGTACAGAAGGGTTGTCTGTAAGAAATTGTGCAGGGTCTGCTGTTTTCTGGGTCTTCTCACATGAATGTTCATTTGGGTGTTGCAACACACTGACACTGTGTAATAAATTCACCAGGGCATTTTCTAAAGGCCCTGTACTCAGTGTATTTTTTAAATACAGCTTCATTCCCTGTGAATTCTAATGTGGATAAACACAGATGAGAGCTTTCCAATGACAGACACAGATGGGATGCCTTTAAGGTGGTGTCAGTGGCCTCTGAAAATATTGATTGCCAAGTGTAGTTACTAAGAAAAGATGCTGAAGCCTTCAGAATTGAACAGTTAACAGCGTGCATCAAATCTGGCTTTTCAGTTATAGGAAGGATAAGCCTTTATGTCAGTCCTTCCCTGTGGCAGCCACTAACTCCGAAGGTTGTGTCTCAGTGTAGCTATGGGAAAATGCACATCTGTGTTCCTTTGCTTTGTGAAGGCTGTGCTCACAGAGAATATTCTTACTACTCACCACACAGGTTTCATCCTCAGCAGGAGGATGAGTTTTCATCCTCGGTAGGAGGCACAAGCACAAGTTTTCAGCTTTGGGGAGTAAAGGGAATTTGTCAAGGCCTTGCAGAATCAGGCCTCGTTCTTGCCTGTTGGTCTTTCTAATGTTACGCCACTGCCCTTTGCCTCCTCTGCCTCTTACTTGCAGCCTCTCTGTTCCTCTTAGCACTGTCATCAGCCGCCATCCTTTTTCAGGTATTGCCTGAAGCCACTGCTGAGCAATTGATGGGAAAACAATAATGGTTAGCTTGGAGGAAAGTGGGCTTCAGGAGGCTTTTTTGTATAAATTCAGAGAAACCCATTTTATAGGTGACTTGTAAATGTACAAACTCTATGCCACCACCTGTCTTTTCCTTCCTTTCACATTTGAGAGAGATCCATTGATTTTAAGGCTAGAAGACATGACTCTGGGCTGACCACGTGCATAATTCAGGTCCTCTAACATCCCTGTATAAAGTCGTGTTTCAGGATCAAGAAGAGTACCTGTTGACAGAGACTGTCTTTTGACAAGGAGAAAAAACCCTCTCTTTTATTTAGAAAGATCCACATGGTCCAAGCCAATTCTTTAGAAATTGCTCCAGGGTTGTTAACATCCATCTGATATCTCCCCTTAGAAGTTAGATTTTGAGCCCATTACACATCCAGTTAGGCTAGAAGTGCTGCAGAAGGGAGGCTGCTCCTCTACCTGCACATGCATTGTCCATGCACAGAATTCAAAGATCAGTAAGCAAAATACAGGTTTCATAAGTGTAATTGTTCTATCATAAACTCAGCCTCAGATTATTTTGGATAATTTGTTCCTGAAGCTACCTACGTAGTCTGGGAAGGAAATAAGAAGATACATTTTCCAATATATTTGCTATGCAGAAAATGTTCTTAGACCTTTGATTAGTATTCCTAGTTTGTATCGTTTATTTACATGTAAGAGTTTAGTTGTCTGTAATGAGAGCTTATTTTTAAATGAAAATATATGATGTTTAAGTGGAAACTACAGATGGGTAGGAGAGAGACACCTCAGATGACATAATAAGAGGTGGAATTTGTTCATAATGAAACCAAACTGAAGGTATTCTGTCAGCCTTTGTTTTAATCTGTTTATTTTTTTAGCCTTGCCTGGAGTTGCCTGTGTGCTCGCAGGGAAATCAATCTACACCTTGGGCAGTGGGATCTCTCCATGGCTGGGGAGACTGATTGATTGTTTCATATATTGAGACTAGGTTTGATGGGAACTCAATAGGAACGATGATAGCAGTGGAGATTTGAGGGTTTTGGCTTCTTTACTAAAATACATACCTAACAACATATGTTCCTTCTTATCAGATAAAAAGTCCTCTCTCCACTGTGTATTTCTCTCTTCTTTCTGCTGTGTGTTTCTCTTCTCTTTTGTGTATTTCTCTCCTTCCTCTCCAAACATCTCAGTATGGATTGTTTTTAGTACAAAATAAAACTGGTTACTCATGTAAGATTAGTATTATGGAAAAGCTTTACCATGGGCATATGTAGTGGCTTTGTAACGATTTAGTGATTTGGTTGTATTTGGTGCTTTTTATTCTAAGTGTAAAATAATTTCTCATGACATGGCCAACTCAAACCCCATGACAAAAATTTCATATGAAATTACCAATGGCAAAGTGTTGGTTTTACTAAACCCAAGGACTCTTGGATTTAAATCAGCAGAACTAGGACTTTTCTTATCCAAGTGCCTAAAATTTGCACAGTGGCCAACCGGGCTCAGTCTCTGAAAAACACTGTACCCATCATGGGAGCACATTTTTCAAAGTATGACTGATCTGTCATTTTCTCTTCATTGAAAAAAAAAAAAACAAACAGCAGAAAGCTTCCTATCTGCTCCTATGTCCTCCCTGCTGTCCAGGGAAGCATTGGAGTCACCATTCCTGGAGGTTTTTAAAAGATGCATGGAGTTGGCACTTAGAGACATGGTTTAGTGGTGGACTTGGCAGTGGAAGGTTTGTTGTTGGACTCCATGATCTTAAAGGTCTTTCCCTACTAAATGTTTCTATGATACAGTGATCTTACCGTCTCTGGTTAACAAGTGATGATCAACAACTGAAATGCAGGAAGAACTTCTTCACAGAAAGGGTTGTTAAATATTGGAATGGACTGCCTATGGAGGTGGTGGAGCCACCATCCCTGGAGGTGTTCAAGAAACAACTGGATGTGGTACTGCATGCCATGGTTTAGTTGACCAGGTGGTGATTGGTCAGTGGTTGGACTTGCTGATCTTGGAGGTCTTTTCCAACCTAAATGATTCTGTGTGATTACCAGCATCAAAGTTATATTGCTGTTCCTGCATCTACATTAATCAACATAAAAATTAAAAGTTTAAGTGACCATCTTTAAGAAGATGATTCTATTCCAGTTATAACTTTAGTAAAAATAAACAGTCTAATACCACTGTGTGGCCTCTCCCAATCTATCATTAGAGTCATTACTGTGCTCATGCCATTTCTGTAAGGTACAAAAAGTCCTCAAAGCTTTGTCTGTGTGTTTACTCACTGCTGTATGGCTAAAGCCTAACCTGGACCCACACGTGAGAGAAAGAGATTGGTGTCATCAGGGCATCAGGACATTACCCAGCTCAGGTCCTCCCCAGTTCCAAATACTGTTCAGGAATATGTATTAGACTTGCAGCCCATTTTAACAAATACTTACCAAGGGAAAGCATCTTTTCACTGTAGCCATTAGGTAGTAACATTACCCAATAAAAAGGGTCACTGTCCTTCACTCAGGAACAGTACTACAGATCTGCCATGCAGGATGTGAAAACGTGTTAAACCAGGACGACATTCTTTAAAGCAAAAATCACCATGGTCCTCTTTAAAATAGAAAAGGAGTCGGACACAAAGATTTATAATGGCAAGTCTTGAGAGAGGAGGAGGTGAAAGAATTTTGTGTTGGTTTTGGTAAAAGCAAGTGATTGAATTGCTCATTACAACTTGAAGAATTACATCCTCAGAATTCCTCTCTCTGAAGCTGATTAACTTTCAGATAAAAGTTGATATCTGGTATGGCCCAGTGTCCAGGGTTGCAGTGTATTCTATTACCATCTTCATGAGCTGTTGAAACCAGGTGTAGCAGTGTTCCCTGCCTCCTCCCTCCGGATTATCTCCTGGTAATGGGCCCGTCAAGGCCTTGCCTCATGACTCACCATCCCACTGTGAGATGCTCTGCCCAGGGGGAAGGAGCCAAGCATTCCCACCTGGATATAATCTGGGGTTTGGAACAGCACAGGCAGCCTTTTCCACTGGATTCCCAGAGGAAGACCAGACCCTTCTACACCACCACTGGACCTTCAGAGGAAGATCAGACCCTTCTACAGAATCATTGTTTCAACAGAACCATCACTCCAGGAGGACTGCAGCCACCATTTAATTGGACTGCAACCAACCCCCTGACCATCAGGGGGTCAGGTTTTACTCTCTGTCAGTGGGGTTGTGTCTTTTGTACTATTGCATTAATTTAATTTTTCCTATTAAATTATATTTCTGACTTGGAGTCTCTCACTAGTTTGCTTTCAAACTAGTACACCCAGAAACTGAGTAATCTGACCCAAACCATGGCTGTCTTGCCTACCAGGACATTTTTGATGGAAGGGAAACAACATGCTGGAGATGGCAGCAGCTTAGCTCCTCTGTGCCATCGTCCGGGGCAAAAAAGCAATTATGCTGATGCCTCGAGGAGCGAGCAGGAACTCCGGAGGCCTGTCTACATTTGCTAGTGCAGACAGGTTCTTCTGCTTGGTTGATGGAGAGCCAGCATGAGTTCAGGAGCTGTGCAGTCCTACTAGCATGAGGAGAGCTAATGTGATCTGGGTCAGGCCCCATGCTGTGATTTGGGATCAGAGACCAGCAGCCTTCCCTTCTGTCACTTACCAAACACAGGTCCAGGAGAGCAAAGACATGGGGAGGAAATGCCCACCTTTCCAGGGGAGCCATGTTTTTGTACAACAGTGTTTTGTGATATCCAGGCGTAGAGTGGGATTTAATCTTTCTGAGATAAATGGGATTCCGTGGGGCTCTTGTGATTAAAAATGCATATGTGCATGGATACTTGCAGGGCGGGTGCCTAAATGATCACAACAGGCAAAAAAACCTCCCCTCGAATTTCCATACCCTGCAGCCACCCGCCCTTTGAAGTCACTAGCATCCAGGGACAGCTGGGTGCAGTGGGGCTTCAGGGGGGAAGATTAAAGATGTCACGATCTCTTAGTCAGCAGCAGCACAGAAAGAGTATAGAGAGTGCATTCTCCTGGAAACAGACCGAACTGTAAATCAGAGAGGTAATCCAACATCAGATGAGCAGAGGCACGGGCTTGTTCACAGGCAGGCCATTGGTGAAACTGGGAAGCACAGATATAAAGCAGAGCCAGCAAGAACAGCCACAGAGCAGATCAAGAGAGGTGTAAGGTCACATGTGATAAAGTCAGGAAGACAAGTGAGGTTTCTGCTCTGATAACCTGAGACTCACGCTCCAAGCTGGGATGCACTGCATGTTACTAAGGCTCCCAAGGGCTTGTGTTTGACCCGAGGAGAGAGCAGTCACCTGCCCTCTGCTGCTGGTGACTGCCATATTTTGCCTGTTTGGGCAGACGTTTTGCATCCCGTGGGCCTGCCTCAGGCAGGCTGGCAGTGCTGCTGAAAACTGCAGCCCATGTGATTCCTAGCTGCCTGAGAAGGCAGGCAGGGGAAAGCAGGTTGTTTTGTTTATGCCGAAAATGCCTGGCACGCTCCAGGCAGTGTTCCAGCTCCTCTGCTTTGAAACATGGGCTTCACACTGAGCCAAGAGTGGCAGCAGTTCTTTGGGATGTTCCCCTTTTCCTTCCCAATGAAAATGCACCCACTTTCTCTCATTTCAGGTAAACTCCCCATATTTTTAAAGCACGTGCTCAGTAGGCACATGCTGTGTCCCTGCAGGTCTCTGAGGCTCCTGGCTGTGCTGGTGAGGTTGCAGTGGAGATGCACAGGGCTTGCCCTGCTGTGCAGGCTGCTGAGCATTGCTGCAGGCTCCTGGTGCTGTAGGGACTGAGGCATTGGGAGGGAAACCTGGGGCAAACCTACCACAGATTAACCTGTCACTGTCTCAGGCTCTTGGCTCCTCAGAAGGCAAACCTGTTCTGCTGGTAAACTTTCCTGCACAGGCTGAAACCCACTCTGGAACATGCCCACAGTTAATCAGTGTCATCACTAAGGGATCATGAAGATAATGATTTGTCCTGCAGGGACCAGTTTTAGGCACTGCCAAAGCCTCGAAATGCAATACAGGAGAAGGAAGAGATCAGGTGGGATGGGATCTGTGTGGAGTCAGATTGCCTCTCTCTCTGCAGCCACCTGCTCTGGGGACACTGCTTACCAAGCAGCGAGCTTGGCCAAACCAGCTTCCTGGTGAAGCCTGAGGAAGGAAATGATGCTGTCATGATGGGGATTTGGTTGAGGGCCCAGGAAGACATGACAATCAGAACAATCAGAGCTTCTGGCATTAGTGTTGGACACTCTTCAGGGAAGGGCTGAATCACTGGGAACAGTGGTCACTGGTGACACGATGTAGCACAAGGTCAGATAGCTTTTTTTATTACATTAATAACACCCACACTCAGAAAGACCAGAGTTTTGGGGAAAGAACAGAAATGTGTACAAACCTTTAGGACAGCAATAATGTGTAGGAAAAGGGATGCTAAAACCAAATTGTTAAATTTAAGATTTTTGAGACTTTGCATTTCCTAATCTTTGAGTAGGTGCAGCTTGTTTGTTGGATGGGTCTGGTTTTTTGCTTGTTTGTTTGTTCAGGGTTTTTTTGTTTTTTTCAAGAGTGTGTGTGCATTCTGGAGGCGAATAATAAAATAAGGCAATGAACACAGGTAAAAAAATAGCTCAGAAATAAGAGTTCAAAAAAAATGTTTTGAAGCATAAAAAATAGGTACCCCAAATGACAGCAGTAAAGGAAAGAATGATTTGAATGAATCAGGCCATGTCAAAAAGACAGGTATTAATGTACTACAGTCCCTCTCCATCTCCCTTCCTGTTAAATCTGACACGCAGACTTGCTATATGCTTCTAGGTTTATCCTGAAAGTAGGCTGGAGGCAATGAAAGAGAAAAAGGAGAAGGATTTCTTAGAGAATGTTTTTATCCCTCTCTGGAAAGGAAGCAGCCATGATCTGATAACGTTGCTGAACTAATCTGCTTCTCACTGTGCTTATTACCAGAGCAATAAGGTTAATTCTGCAGTGAGGGCAGCAAAGTCCTGTCAGTCAGTGAAGGAAGGAGGACGGACAGACCAACAGACACCATTTCTTATCTGGCAGCCTCAGACTGAAGCTGAGAAAAGTATCAGCAGTAGCCGAGCAGGAGAAAAAAAATTCCCAACAACTTTATTTTAAGCTGTTTTCTATGGAAACTATGAGCTCTAATATTCATTACTAAAATGGACCAAAGAAATAGTGCAACCAGTTGAGATGCAATGGCTGAAATGTGTCCAAAACCATGTGCCAAGGACAATGAGACTCACAGCTGACAATAAATAAATAAATAAATAAATAAATAGATAAATAAATAAATAAATAAACTTTTCCTAAAGAAAAGGAAAGCCCTGGGACTTTGGGCTGGTCCTGTCACTGTCAGGACATCTCTGGGGTGGTGGAAGAAATAGTATGAAACTCAAAATATTTTGGAAAGAACTAACTGATGATTTAAATATTCTTCCTTCTGTTTGGAAGGAAAACACAACTCCTGCAGTTTTCTTGGAACAGCCTGCAGAAAATGATTTGGAGTGCCAAGTGCCTCTACCCCAAGGCAAGCGACCAGGACAATATGGCTGGGGGATTTGTACAAACCTTATTAGCAGAAAGTAATCATTTTCTGGGTATTAGGAACACTGTTCAATGACGCCACGTTCTCGATCAAATGGATGATTTTAGTGGATCGTTAAAATCTACATGGTGCGTCCTTGCAAAAGATGAAGTGTCATCTCCTGCACTCCCTGGCCAATTTCCAACGTATCTGTTTGCCTATTAAGTTATGCTGGTGTCGAGCCTCTTTATTTTATCTTAAGCCTCGTTATATTTGGTGGTGGGGTTTTCTTGGAAATTCAGCTTTGGTAGTCCTGTGTCTAAATAAGCATTTAATCTACACTGTATTCAAGAACATTATTGTGTTGAATCACTTAAAATCATGAAGCCTAATAAAGAAAGAGGGAAAAAAACCAAGATCGATCTTTTTAATGCTTCTTTTTGTGTTTGGAATTACTGAATATCCTTGAATAGCCATTACTGAATCTCTGTCTTACATTTTAATGAACAAACCACAGTTCTCTCAACAGCTACTGTGATGAGAGGCAAAAGCAGAGGAGTCTGTGCTATTCGGGGATCTCTTTGTACTAAATTTTAGGCAAAATGTAGTATAATTATTATAATAATAATAATAATAATAGTAAAACACTTAAAAATTCAGGATACTTTGAGCCAGAGATTTTCCCCTGCCCCCCCCCATTTAGGATCAGTTAAAGAGCCACACATACCCACACCATTTCAGGCAGCTCAAGTTTAAACTGCTGGGCTTTAAACCAACATGCACAAACTCAGAGGTCACACAGATGAAATGGGGTTGCCTGTGTAGTCACCAAACCTGCTGCAAATTGAAGAGCTATTTAAAAATCTAGGGCCTTCTTGGTTTACCCCAAAAAACGTACATGAAGTCCTGCAGGCTCCAAAGACAAAGCTGTCCAGTAGCAGACTCAGCTATCAGAATTTCTTCAGTGAGCTCCTTGCCTTAGTTTCTCAAAGTCAGGTTCTGAGTGGTTTCCATTGGATTGCTCCCAAATTTTTGCCTTAGGCTTGCAAGACCATAGTCATCAGTCTAATCCCATGCTGTGAAAGTGATGAACCCACCAGCTCCATCCTGCTATCCTGCTGCAGGCATCTCTCCAGTTTGGGGTCTTTGTTATGCTGAGGGCTTGATGGAGTTTACACCGTGTGTGAAAGGGGCCCTGCTCACTGCTCCTCATTCCAGACCTGTCTTGGGAACAGTCCTGCTGACAGCATTAATTAACATCTTCCAATAAAATTTCTACATCAAGGGTCTACTACTGTCACCAGTGGTGATGAAAGAGATTTAACCAAATGACATCATTAGTGCAGATTTGCTTACCTAATGCCCTTGGGAATGCTGCCCAACCAGCCAGCAGAGAGCTTCCAGAGCTGATGTGCCAGTGGAGGCATATCAAGCCCTACAACAAGCTTTAAACTCCTCCATGCTGAAGAAAGGGAGGTTTTATAGAGAGCAATGTCGCTGCTGATGGAAAGATCCCAGGAAAACACTGGAGTACCCCAAGCTGCACACACGGCAGCTGTGGTTTTTCATGGCAAATAACACAAAGCAGTACTGCAGGCATGTCAATAAACTTGGATATTCACTTGGGGGTAAATAGTTGGAATAACAATGCATTAGTTGCAAGCTCAGCAGAAAAATATGTGTCTTACTACAATACCAGGGCAATACTGCCTTAGTGCTTAAAACAACCTGAAAAGAAGTAGAGATTGCTACAGAGAAAACACCAGTCACCTTTCACCCTTGCCTTTGAAAAGAAGTGCTGCTATATTTTTCTTTACTTTATGTCAAAAACTTCTGTCCCCTGAACTGAGAAAGTGACCTCTTCTCGAAGACACTGCACTCAGTTTAAACCTGAGCATTACAGTCTTCTGTCAATCACTTCTTCCATCACTAGAGCAATGAATTTCTACAATAACCTTGTACTTGAGTCAATCCATTCTCTGCGTTTCACAAGATTGCATTTTATCCCAGCAGTTTCTTGAATCATCATGATGTATTTGGTATCCAGAGGAGGTCCTGTGCTCTGTATTTCCTTGAGCCAGAGGCACAAAGCACCTGAAGTTCTTCAGAGCCCCACACAAGGCTTGTTACAAACCAACCAGCTGAACACACCCTTTGCCATTACCAGAACAGCAGTAAACCATGAATATTCATGACTAATTCCCCTGGTTTTATAAATTAATTCCATCATAGCTTTTTCACATAGCCTTGCATATGTGCTCTTCACTTCTGTCCCTTCTAGCTATATTCTGCAAGTAACTATCCCAAAAGCTCTGGTGGTTTTAGCAAAGAGGCTGTCAGCATTCAGCTGATGAAAGAGTGCACTGATTCAGGAGAAGGGGCATTTGCTCCAACACACAGTGTTGTCTGCTGGCACTGCAAGCATGGGGCTACAGAGAAAAATCACTCAAAAACAGTGACAGAAAAGACAAACTAGTTCTGGTTCACATTTGCATGGGAGTTGAGGTGGCAACCCAGCCTCCTATGGAAGTGCTTCCATCACAGCGATTGGCAAGGTGCTGCTCCCTCCTGCTCTGCCTCTGTGGGAAGATGTGGCTCCTGCAGAGAGCAGGAGGCACTTTGGATGAAGCTGTTGTTGCTGCCACTTGGACTGGGATAACAGAGTCATAGAATGGTTTGGGTTGGAAACAACATTAAAGATGATCTCATTCCAACCCCTTCCTACCATAAGCAGGGACACCTTTCCAAAGACCAGGTTGCTCAGAGAGCCCCATCCAAGCTGGCCTTGAACATTTCCAGGGATGGAGTACCCACAGCTTCTCTGGACAAGCAGTTCCAGGGTCTCACCACCCTCACAGCAAAGAATTTCTTCCCAATAGCTAATCTAAACCTACCTTCTTTCAGTTTGAAGCCATTATCTTTTGTCCTGTCGTTACATGTCCTTGTAACAAGTCCTTACAAAAAAGGATGAGCAGAGATGCCTTAGCTTTAGCTCAAGGGTGCTGGGGTGTGAAGGGCAGCAAGAGAAAAGCTTTGATTGCAGATCCAAGTAATTTGTTTCAGAAGAGGAAAGATGTGTGGGGCAAACAGGAGCGATTTCCTGAAGCAGCATTCAGGCTGGGGCTGGGGCACTGTTGAGGCACCAGCCCATGCTGGTGATCCTTCTGCATTTTACAGTGAGTGGTGAAGCCAGCCACCAGGTCTGGTCCCACCCGCACAACCAGCTGTACCTGTATGGGTTCCACATCTCATCCCAGGGAGTTGCCACTCCACTGCACAGCTCCCTCACCATGCACTCGTGGCTACATATATGTACACACATCCATATTCAATGTACATGTTTATATACAATTATATACAATATATACAGTGTGCACTCTGTGTGTGTGTGTATTCATCTGCAACTGGTCCGGAACCAATCCTCCTATCAGGGAGCCAAGGCCCCAGCACTTGCCAGATTTCTCACAAGTAGTTTACAGAGGGAGCCCCGCTCTCCCTTGCTCTATGCTGGCACAGGTTCAGCAGGAGGTAAGATGTTCATTATGGTCTCCTGAGTGCTGTGGGTCTCTGCTGTGAGAGAAGAGAGAGGTTTGTGTCTGAGGATGGGTAAGGAATTCATTAGGAATTCATCTGAGGTGTTTCTGGCATCTGCAGAAGAAGGAACTGATAGAAGTTTAATTCATGGAGGGAAGGTTTAAGTCTGAATCAGGAAAAGGCAAGAGTGAGTTCAGGCACCATTAGAGTTATGAAACTGCCGAGCAAGGGCTCTTAGTTTGTGAGTTTGGCTTTTGGTCCCTGAGTTCTTACAATAAACTAAAACTGTCCATATGCAGAAAAAAATTTTCCAAATTATTTTTTAAAGCTGATCGGTAAAAATGCATTGTGATTTTTATGTGGGTTTGAGAGGTGGGAGGAAGGGAGACAGAGAAAAACCCCGAATTAAGTCACCTTTAGTTGATTCTGTTTAGTTTTTCCATCAAGACAATCTCTCCGTTTCCATGTGCTGTTACAAGGATCCGACAAACTGGTTTATATCGAGAGCACAGTGAAATAACATGCCACAGCCATTTTTAATTTTTTTTTAACTCCTCTGTCAGAAAAGCCTGCATGAACCGCTGAAAGGTCTTTACCAGTCTCACTGGAATGATCATGTGTAACCCCAAAAAGAAAGAGCTTCTGGGAAGCGGCGGAGCACTCGGCCGGGTGCCCGGTGCTGCCCACAGGGATCTCTCCCCGCTNTGGGACCGCGGCGTGCGCAGCCCCTCGGGCCCCCCGGGCCGCCGATGCGGGGAGCGCTGCCCTCGCCCCCCCGGCCCGGCCGCCTCCCCGCCCCTCCCCGCCCGTCGGGACGGGCCCTTCCCTCCGCTCCCGCTCCTCCGTCCCTCCCTCCACCTCCGTCCTCTCCGTCTCCTCCCGCACAGGTGGGACTCCTCTCCTCGCCGCCCCTGCCGCGATGCCGCCGCCGTGTCCCCGCGGGGCCCTGCCCGGGGCCTCCCTCCTCCTCCTCCTCCTCCTCCCGCTGCTCTGCGCGGCCCCCGGTGAGTGAGCGCGGCGTGCGGGATGCGGGACACTGGGAAAGCATCACCCGGCCCGTCCTGGGGAGCGGCAAAAAGCCTTCCCCCGGCATCCCGCGTGGGTGAGAGCCTTCGGGCGCCCCAAATCTTGCGCAAGTTGGGCATCTTTTTAAAAAGGTGCTTGTTTGCCAGTGACTGAAGCATTTTGGAACAGCCGAGCGCTTGCAGGTCCGTTGCGCTGCCCGTCTGGGGATCAGCAGGATGACTGCTTCGATGTGCTTTGGGGCAGGATGCCAGGCACAATTNAGCACAGTGAAATAACATGCCACAGCCATTTTTAATTTTTTTTTAACTCCTCTGTCAGAAAAGCCTGCATGAACCGCTGAAAGGTCTTTACCAGTCTCACTGGAATGATCATGTGTAACCCCAAAAAGAAAGAGCTTCTGGGAAGCGGCGGAGCACTCGGCTGGGTGCCCGGTGCTGCCCACAGGGATCTCTCCCCGCTGGGAGCGCGGCGTGCGCAGTCCCTCGGGACCCCCGGGCCGCCGATGCGGGGAGCGCTGCCCTCGCCCCCCCGGCCCGGCCGCCTCCCCGCCCCTCCCCGCCCGTCGGGACGGGCCCTTCCCTCCGCTCCCGCTCCTCCGTCCCTCCCTCCACCTCCGTCCTCTCCGTCTCCTCCCGCACAGGTGGGACTCCTCTCCTCGCCGCCCCTGCCGCGATGCCGCCGCCGTGTCCCCGCGGGGCCCTGCCCGGGGCCTCCCTCCTCCTCCTCCTCCTCCTCCCGCTGCTCTGCGCGGCCCCCGGTGAGTGAGCGCGGCGTGCGGGATGCGGGACACTGGGAAAGCATCACCCGGCCCGTCCTGGGGAGCGGCAAAAAGCCTTCCCCCGGCATCCCGCGTGGGTGAGAGCCTTCGGGCGCCCCAAATCTTGCGCAAGTTGGGCATCTTTTTAAAAAGGTGCTTGTTTGCCAGTGACTGAAGCATTTTGGAACAGCCGAGCGCTTGCAGGTCTGTTGTGCTGCCCGTCTGGGGATCAGCAGGATGACTGCTTCGATGTGCTTTGGGGCAGGATGCCAGGCACAATTTTGGAGCAGTCTGATTGTTAGCACAGCCCTCACCCAGTGGCCAGGGACTTCCAGCATTATCATGCTGCTCTGGGTGCTGATACTGGCACCAGCTGCAGTCTTCTGATCGAAAATATAATAAATTACTTGGTGAAGAAGGCCATTATCGGATTTCTCTTGCCAAGAGAGCTGGGGAGAGAGATGCTGGAGTGTCAGAAGCTTCCCTGCAGTGTATATTGCGCTCAACTGTGGAAAGGGGAGCAAAGAGAGCAAGTTTCTCCTGGGAGAAACTTGTCTGCTTTGCCTCCATAGCTGGAGCTACAACAAAAATACCTCTGGCAGGTTTTAAGAAATAATCTTTTGTTGCTGTTGTTGTTGTTATTTCCTCCTCAGTAAATGAATGCGTTTTATTTTTATTTGTCTAGATGTTTCAAGGGGAAATAAGCTTAAACTGATGCTTCAGAAACGAGAGGGTAAGTAAAGAGACAGCAAAGCGCTTTCCTTTGTTTTCCTCTGAGTCGGTTGCTGTCAGTCAAAGCTGCTGATGAGCTGTCCCTGTACCTCCAGCTCCGAGAGGGCAGACAGAGCAGGAGGCTACAAGCACAGGGCCACTCTCACTACGAGCCACACCAAAGCCTCCTGCTCAGGCAGAGTCTGTGCCTGCACGCCCGTTTGGGATGCTGGGCTGGAGGCTCTGCTTCCCACAGCTCCCTCTGAAATCCGGGGTTGCCAGCCTCAGGCGGCATGCCTGCCTTTAGCTCTACAGAACGCAGCACCAACCTTTTCCAGGGTATGCACGGCAGACGTGGCGTTTATCTGGTTTATTCGGGGAAGTCACAAACTTTTCCAAGGAATGCATGGAAATACTGCTGGCTCAGGCACAGAGAAGAAAATGTGCAAACCTGGCTTGCCTATGATGCCTTGACTTGTTCTTTTTGTCTTCTTGGCCCCACACGTGCTTCCTTTTTGGAAGACTGCTCTCTTACAGGAGCCATGGACAAGGGCCCAGCAGTCAGAAGCGTGGAATGGCTCACTGGTTGAGGGAAGGTGGTGGAAACAATGCCAGCTGGGAACAAGCAGCACCACGGCAGATGAGAGATTCCAGAAGTTTTGGCCAGCTCCCCTTAGCCTGCTCTGTGGCTGAAGCAAAGAATTTATACCCCCACAGAGGGGACTCCCACTTTCTGCAAGGCTTTCTAATTTCTTACTGAGTTTTTTTTTTACCTGGCATCACTCCACACCTCTTACCAGCACTAAAATATATCTCCCACCCACCTCTGTTTTCCTTGTGTGCGGGTTCCTTGCATCACCATTCTGCAGTGCTTGTGTGCAGATAGGAGCGACCTTCCTGCACCACAGCAGTGGCCCCTGGTTTGTTCAGGTCCCCTGGGGAGAGGGACTGCCTGGGGAAGGCTCTTGGAGCATGCAGACAACATGGCTTAGACCAGGAAGAACTGCAAAATTGATGATGGGGGGAACATGCAGCCCTGCCTTGCTCCCCTTCTCTGGTTGGTTTCTAAAGCGAGCAGGCCAAGCACACAGCACTGCTTCCCTTGCTGGCAGCGTCCCTTGTGCAAGGGCTCATTCCTGGGACATTTGCTCAGCTGTCCCTCTTCCCAGTAGTAACATCCAGTTCAAGCTCATGCTGAGTTACCAGTTTCCAGTTCATCATTGCAGGACAGCCTGCTGTTTACACTCATCTATCACTTTTATCTCCAGAATCTCCTTCTCTCTGCAGTCTTTGCGTTCCTCTGTGAGTCTGCCCAGCTCCTACTTCAGTGGTTTTCACATCTCCACTTTATGTCCCTGTCTACCCCAGTCTCTTCCCTCACATCCTCCAAAAATCCCATGCACACCCATGTTCCTGATTTCTCCCTCATTGTAATGAACAATCTGAAGCCAAGACTCCCCCTACTCCTATACACTTCTTGTTTCACAGCCAGATCAATACCATGTTTTATCATTTCTATGTGTGGCCAGGGGCTGGCCACTCACAGAATCATAGAATTGTTAGGTTGGAAAAGATCTCTAAGATTAAGTCCAACCTTTTACCATGTTCACCACTAAACCATGTCCCCAAGTGCCACATCTACATGTTTTTTGAACACTTCCAGGGATGGCAATACCCACCACCTCCCTAGGCAGCTTGTTCCAAAGCTTGACCACTCTAAGTGAAGGAATTTTTCCTAACATCCAATCTAAACCTTCCCTGGCACAACCTGAGGCCATTTGTTCTCATCCTGTGTAGTCCTCTCATGCATGCCTTTGGGACGTGCATCAAGGTGCCACAGCAAGCTGCTCTTAGGCATGGAGCAAGCCAGATGGCACGTCTGGGTCTGGCAGGGTGAGGGCATTTCCATGCATCCCCCACGCAGGGTGCTATGAAAGCCTGATGGCTTTCAGGCATACGGCTTTCATGCCTTTTTATTTTCAGGCATACAGGGCATTTAGTAGCACTCATCTAAATGCTACTTTTTTACTTATCAGATTCAAAAATCTATCTTTTTATGTGTTTCTCCCTTCACTCTAATATGTTAGCAGTGTTTTTCCAGCTTCCACAATCTTTTTAACTTCACCTCTCATCTTCATCCCAATTTCTGTAGCACTTAGGGCCTGTTCTCTTCTGAAAGCACAAACACATTGTGTGTGTACTCATTGAGTTTGGGTGTTTTTATTTAAATTCCTCAGTTAGCTGCTGTATTTGAGCTCAGAAACACTTTTCGAGAATCCGGGAGAATGAGGGTAGCTGAGAAATCCTATTACATCGGTGGTTCCCAGGTTTATTACTGTTACTCTGCTACAGGCATTGCACTGGCAAGCACAAAGGTAATGGTATGATGTGAGAATCAGTTTCTTACTTGCTGCAAGCAGTACACTTCAGGCTGACCAAAAATTTCCTGGCATGCCTTTTGTGGGGGGAATTAATTTCAGCCCCTGCTGCTGCAAAGCCTGAGGTGTCAGTGAAAGAAACGGCGGCCAAGGAGTTCCTGAGCAGCCTGAGACGTCAGAGGCGCCAGCTGTGGGACAGAAGCCAGCCTGACGTGCAGCAGTGGTACCAGCAGTTCCTGTACCTGGGCTTCGATGAGCAGGTAAGAAATAGAGAGCAGCATGGAGAGAAGGGTGCTTATAAAAAAGAGGGAGAA
This sequence comes from Platysteira castanea, assembly GCA_013397175.1. Taxonomy (NCBI): domain Eukaryota; kingdom Metazoa; phylum Chordata; class Aves; order Passeriformes; genus Platysteira; species Platysteira castanea. The sequence goes on from VYXC01009664.1 coordinate 153,764, forward strand.
TAGACGGGGATAGAACAAGGGGGATTGGGTTTAAATGAAAAAACTGCACATGAGATTTAGATTAGATGTTAGGAAGATATTCTTTACTGTGAGGGTGGTGAGGCACAAGAACAGGTTGCCCAGAGACGTGGTTGATGCCCCAGTCCTCCAAGTGTTGAAGGCCAGGTTGGATGGAGCTTTGAGCAACCTGGTCTAGTAGAAGGTGTCCCTGCCCAGGTTTCTTCTTTTAAAGCGGCAAATGTCACACAGAAATACAGGCTTTGTTACTCGTTAGAGAGCCTTGCATTATTTTATTAGTAGAAAAAAATTACATTAAGATCTTGTATGGGGTTCCTTCCTGCTATCGAACTTAAGCTTAATAAATTGCAGCTGGACATATGAACATAGTTGGCTTTGTGAAATAGGTGGCCAGACTCAAAGCAATCAATTGTATTTCAGGAAAGTAATTTGTCAGCCTCAACCTAATCAGCTTTTAAGCATGCTGAGAAATCCAAACCAAGCTGGCTGTGATTGGCACCCCTCAGTGAAATGACACTGACATTATGCACCCAATGCACGCTTCTGCCTCCACAGTGTGGGCAGCTCCTGACCATCATGAACACTGGCAGCTGTACCTCCACTCTATATGTGAAAGGAAAACCACTGGATTATGTTCAGCCAACCTCCCTTCAAATGAGAAGGGTATTTTAAAAACATTGGAGTGGAATCAAACTCTGCACGAAGTTCTAATAAACAGATGCTGGAATAGGGCAAAAAAAGTGTGTTTGGTTGCAGTCCCACATGTAGAATAATTTCTGCTTTTAATAAGAGGTAAAAATAGTTATAGATGTTGAATTCTTGGCTTCTGTCAGCTGCAAGAATATGTTTAATGAGATTGCATTGGCACAGGCAAGCTGGAATACATTTAGAGCTTCATGCTATGTGGATTGCTTGGAAGATGAATGCACTCATTTTCAAAGCTGCAACAATTAGAAAAATAATCCTTTGCTTGAGCTGAAAATAATGAAGGGTATTTTTTTCTAATTTCTCCTGGATACTATGTGGATAAAAGTCACTTCTCAACAGCACGGCTATATCCCCCTTCACTAACAGGAAGAGGAAAAATAGGAAAAGAGGTTTTATACATCACAAACTGAAGACTGGGGGCAAATACCGAAAGTAACAAGGACAAACCATGCAAAGTGAATTCTCCTCTGAGTTCCTGTATGCATTTCAAGAACTGAAATGAGGCCTGTTGTGGGATACAATGAATCCACTTAGTAGCTTTTCTTGAGTATTAAGACACAGTTTTAACAATGAAATAACTGTTTGTTCCAGCAAAGGACTTGGTCCATACTTATCCATTGTGTATTTTGCAAAACTTTTTTTTTTCCCCCAAATCTCAGCCAAAAATATTTCCAAAGAGTCATTCAGATGGAAAGGCTTTGGCTTGGCAAGTATTTGATATCCTTGCACACTATTTTTCCTCTGCTGTTGTGAGCAGAACTGAAGTGCTTATTGCATTTCCATAGCTGGAAGGCTGCACTGCACCTTCATTTTCACCCGTGCAAGGTGGGACTGAGAGGTAACAGACAGAAAGCAAAAGCCTGTTGCACCCCAGTCAGGCACATTGCAACTAAAGGCACAGGGCAAGGGAGAACAGAAGCTTTAGGTTTTTAGTTGTAAACCACTGACACAATTTTGCTGTACACCACTGACAAGGTAACAGAAATATTAAAGGTGCTTGGTGCACATTTCAGGTGAAGGTGCTCTCTGTTTAAGCACTTTGCAGTGGGCAGGGGGTGTAGGGCTGGGTCCCAGGTGGGGCTGGGCCGGACAATTCCTGCACACAGGGCCCTGATAATCCCATAGAGAAGGTGGGTACAAGTCACAAACCCCCTTGGACCTAAGATTTCATTTATGACAAATGTGCAAAGGATCTTGCACCATTTCTATTCCAACTCATCACTGTAGTTTCAGGCTGGAAAGCAAATCTTCTCTTTCTTTTTTTTTTTTTTCTGGCAGAAATTTGAAGATGATATCTCCTACTGGACAAACTTGGGGCGTGCTCGTAATGAATACTATGGTGGGTACTACCAGCACCACTACGATGAGGATTCTCCGATTGGCCCACGAAACCCACACTCCTTCAGGCACGGAGCAGGCGTCAACTACGACGATTACTAATGCCATTTATCCTACTATAGCTGTGCCTGTAGGGCTGCACTGGGCGAGGCTGAGCTCTCCCTCAGTCAGAAAGACCCCGCTTTTTCTTCTATTCATGTCAAACAGCAAGATTAAAGGAACTGCCAGACTTTGATGAAAGCAACATGACTTTTTTTAAAACTATCATTACTTAGTAGTACACTATATATGTAAAGTGTTATAGAAATAAAGCTTCTTTTGATAAAATAAACAAGTTGCCATTATTTAGCAGACTTCATAACAGCAAGTTTAATTCCAACTGTATTACTACAGATTCCTTTTTAAAGGGCTTTTTCATTCGCTGTCCTACAATCAATTGCAAAATTACATGATATCATCTACTTTGGCGTATATAATACATAATATAACCCAGTACATTTAAGATGTGCCTGCCCATTCACGTTCCTATAACAAATAAATCCAATTATTCTTAGGAGAAAGGAAAAAAAGGATTCCTGTCAATTGAAGTGCTGCCTTGTTGCCTCCTCTGCCGTTTCCATACCTACAGCGTGCAGCCCTCCAAGCCTGATATGGCACTTCTGCAGCTCCTGTTGGGTCAAGGACACAGACATTCACAAAAGCTAAATTCAGTGCAGAGGAGCTTGCCTACCTGCAAAGCCTGTGAAAGGATTCTCCAGGGAATGGGCTCAAGGCAGAAACTTGACTTCAGCAGTAATTGCTGAGGCGCAGAGCATCCAACCTGAGTGGCCCCAACCCCTCCCAGGCACAATAACCCAAGGGTTATCGTTGCTGAATACTCCCCTTTGTGTCCATTCCACTTAGCGTCAAGCTTTCAGCCTAGCTCAAATTAGGGAATAAAACAACAAAGTAAGCTATTTAAAATTAAGTTAGTGTCAGACAGCATCCAACACAATTCCCTGACATCATAATTTCCTACTGCAAAATTCCCTCTACCCCAATTCAGACTGGAACACGCACATTAGGCTGAGCATCAAAATATATCAGAGGCTGGGCATCTGTCAGTGAAACATAGTGGATTAAAGGGGGATTTTTCATGGCATCATGTATGTTAAGAATCCCAAAACACAACCAATTTTTGTATCACAGCAACATCAGCCTAGGAAGGAGATTTCAGCCATCAGGGGCTTCAGGAGGAGCTGGGCAGAGGAAAGCACAGCTGGCACTTGACAGAGGACTGAGAAGCGGCAGGTGAGGAAGGCTGGCTACTCCATGACTTCTGGAACTGAAGAACCAGGATAAAGAGAGATTAAATGTGTTCTACCAACTAGCAGTCAGAGAAGACAGCATGGATGCTTTAGCTGTCTCTCGTCTAAAGCTTACAGGAAATTTCCAAAGCATGGATGATGGCAACACCATTCTTTACACTTCACTTCTTTCATAACTCTGAGTGTATTTCCTAATCTTTCGCTTAAAGCCCTCATTGTGTGATGATCTAGGAGATGCAGGCCAGCACTATCCAGCTCCCTGCAGGAACACTTCCCAGGAGACAGCTCCTTGCTGAGAGAGCCAAACTCAATGAACACATTGGTCACTTCTCTGCACACACAGATCCATGCTAGTCTAACATGCTCCAAACCCGCAGCCCTCCCTAGGCTTAATCTTGGCAGAATCCTTGCCAGTTTAGTTGGTTTAAATTGGTGTGTTACCTCAGTAGAAGAGCCTTTATTCCAAATACGGAATAATCACATTCTGAGTCCAGCACAGACTCTTTCAGCACAGCTGGAAAACACCTATTCCTGGAAGAATATTTCCATTTTGTGTATTATCAAAAAAGTACACTGACTTTGGCAACGTTTGAACCATGCTGATAATTTCCATCATTTCCCAGAATTTACAACTGGGAATTCAGACCTGCTGAATAAGGAAGAACAAAAGAAGTGCTGTAAGTAAAGACCATCCCTCCCTAGGCCTTTGTAAGCTCTGCCCATTCCTGCAGGCTGACTCAGTCTAGTCTTCTGTGCCTTTCAGGCTCACAACCAAGTCCACGGTCTCTGTCTTCTAAATTCTCTAACAGGAAAAAAAAAATCTTTTCCATTATTTTGTGTTGCAGGGTTAAGGAGTGGGACAGAGTTAACTTTCTCCATAACAACATGTAGGATGCCATGTTTTAGATTTTTGACTAAAGCAGTGTAGGCCGGACACAAATGTTTTTGCTTTTGGGTGAACAGTGCCTGCACAGCCTGTTTTTCACACTGTCCCCCAGCAGGCAGGCTAGCAGTGGGTGAGAGGCTGGGAGGGGACATGGGTGGGAGAGCTGACCCAAACTGGCCAATTCCAAATGATATAATGACTTGCTTAACAGCAAAAGCTGTGAAGAAGAGTAAGAAGGTGGGCGCTTTACCTTCCAGGGAAGCCGTTTCACAGAGACTGAGTGAGCACCAGTCTTGGTTAGGAGAGATGGTGAGTGGCCTTTGCATTACTTGGGTTTTCAACTTCGCTTCACTCACTAAACTACTCTTACCTCAGCCCTCAAGAGTACTCATTCCTGAGTACTAATTCTCTCCCGCTGGGGCAGGGGGAGGGAGTGGCTGTGAGGGTACTTTGCTGCTGGCTGGGGTCACCCACCCCAAGGCAATAGCTCTGAGGGGAGGGCACCCTCCTTCTTGCAGAGGGGTGCGCCTGCCTTGCAGTGCAGCAGTTGCAATGATGGAAAACAAGCAAAGATGAGCCATCAGGCCTGGGCAAAAGGAGGAAGATTACTGGAAAAAAAATTCATCAGATATGCATGGAGCACTTCAAAGTTTAATTTCCTTTGACTATTTCTGTCCCAAAACAGACAAAACTGTGCACGTCCTCTCAGCATTTCCATTCTGCTGTGCAGACAGCACAGAGCACTTCACGTCACCATCACCCTCAGTCATCCCAGCACTGACATCACGTAACCTCTCCAGCAAGACAGAAGAGCAGCAATTGTTCATTGTGGCTCCCTACAGGACAGGAACAGCTTGGCCATGCTCCAGTGCTTCATGTTTCGAAGCCTGATGCTGCAACATCCCTGAGTTTGTCAGTGATAGCCAGGCAGATCCATCAGACTCCCAGGGCAGTGCTGCCTCCTTTGCTGCTAACACCTGCCAGCAAACCCTTCTGCCAGAACATGGAAATATTGCTGCTGCATCCTCACAGCCACTCTCATACACTTCCCCAAGTCTAGACTGAGATCTTTCTCTCCAAATTCAGTGTCTCCAGCAGCAGCCTTTTTTTTTTTTTTTTTTTTTT
>VYXC01009664.1:159180-212214 GCA_013397175.1 Platysteira castanea
TCCTACTTGTGACACAACCATGTTGGGGATGGGCCCTGAACGTGTCCATCCCAGGACTGTTTCCCAGGTGGAAGATGTCACCTCCCATGCTTAAAACAGCTTTCTCTGCAGTGGGGTGGACACAGCCCAGATCGCTGTGCATGGCTTTGACAGAACTTAAGGCCACTATTCCCTGTGGCTTTGTGCTTTGGACCTTCCAGCTGTTTTAGCTATGGCATGGACCACGGCATTCAGAGGATCCTGCTCCTTGCTGAAGAGCATGTCAGCATCTAGGGAAAACACTGCAAGAATAAACAAGCTGGTGCTTGTTCCAGGCTGTAAATGGCAGCAAACCAAAATGGACAAAGACTTGTGAGATTTGCTATTATGAAATAAGCAAGTGAGAGAAGGACTGAGACAAGGAACAGAGAACCAAAATCTATGTTTTTTGCAAGAAATATGAATTATTATTTTAGCAAAGTCTCCCTGTTGCTACAGAGTTGCACTCAGGAGCCTCCTGCCATACCGAAGAGCCCTGCTTTGCTTCAGAACTATTGCTGCTCTTCCTGGTAGCTTTAGGAGTCAAGAGCTGAAAATAAGGCATTCCCTTCTGCCACCTGAAATCCCCGCACAGGGAAACGTTCACAACAGAGGAACTATGGACTTGTGGCAGCTACATTCCCAGCAATTTCAGGGAAGGGATGTACGGTTGCTAGGGCTAGCAGTGTTGAGTATACAGCTCCCTTGCTGTTAACAAAGCATCCTCTTCCTGTGGACAGGTGGCCCCCAACCAGCCCCCAACAACCCTCAGGGACTTCCTGGCCTCAAGTAGCAGTAAACTCAATACTGGCAAGGCTGGGGACTGGCTTAATCCATCAAACTAATCGAAGCCTCATTTTGGCCTCTGGAGCCTGTTCTCTAAGGCAATTATGCCTCTTTCAACTTTGAAACTCAATTCAAACCCTGACAAAAAGTGAATTTTTTTTTCCCAAATATTACATTTCTAAAAATTTATTGAAAAAATAGATTAAGAGACAATTATACCCAGATGGCAGTAAACTCACTGGCTACTAAATCCACCAGAGTCTATACAGTTTAAGAGAAGCTACAGACACCTTGGACACAGAAACTGTCAGATCATTATTTCCCCATATAGCAAAAAGTTAGGCACAAGGCTTCTCTAGACTATATATTCATGGAACTACTTAAAATAAATTAGGTCTGCAAGCCCCTCTGTAGCTTGTCTGTAGACTAGCAATATGGCTGAAAATACTCCTTAGCAGCCTACATAGAGAAATAAAGGAAAAGTACATCATGCTTGAAAAAAATAATAAAATCTAACTGTGGATCTCATGCTGTAGTAACCTCCAGCAGCAGGAGTGGTCCTGCTTGTGAAGATCAAAGAACGCACAGCAGTGGGTGCCTTGCACACCTTTCCTTCTGGAATGCTGGTCTCACTCACAGGCACCAAGCTGGCCAGTTCCCTCTGCTGCATTGTGTATTTCCTACTGAGAGGGGAGGACTTGCACCTAACACCAGCTGAGCTGCCCATTTGTACAGATTACTGTGAGCAAACAGGCACCTCAAGTTTGGTCATGTTATTTTTACTGTGTCTGCCTGACCAGACGACAGCAGAAAATCCCAATTCTCAAATTTTCTAGAGGGGAAAAAAAAAGGAAGCATCTCTCAGCTTCATATACTCCCAACTCCTGTATTTCCAAGCTTTCAGAGCTGTATTCTACTGGCCTCCATCAAAAGTGGCTCTTCTGGAGAGGCAGCAGCTCTTTCTTACCTGTGGTTCTCAACACACTTGATGCACCTTTCTCCTGGTGAGACGTCTAACCCCAGATGGGAGCAGAGCCCCAACACGCAAACCTGCATCTGCCTTCTTGAAGACTCTGTTCAGACCAGACAAAACTTTAAAGTATCCCAGACTTTCAGTCTCGAGCACCATCAGACTCTTGTTTTAACATGATTTGTGCCTTTTGAATCAGCACAAAGGCCAGTTACTGGCTTCAAAACCTAAGGGCAACCGCTGCCTCAGCTGCTGTTTCTGGAAGATATTATTTAGAAAGAATATGGGAGCTGAACCAGAAATCTTTGAAACAAGATCTAGGAACAGTGTATGAGAAAAGTAGCAAACCCAGAGTCTTGTTGTTCTGGCCCAGTGGGAGGCATCACACACACTCACAGATGGGTTGTACTGGTACCAGCCACTTCCCTGTCTTCAATTCGCTCCTTTTATGAAGGAAGTCAGGCTGTGAAGTAAACTGAAGAGCTTTTAAATCCTTCTCAGTTGTATCTAAGGGTTCAGACTTCCTGGAAGATTATTTTTTTTGAACATACACGTTTTGTGCTAGTTTGTAGCAGCATGCTAGTGCCTGTACAAGTTCACAACTTTGTACTGAAATCACTGGACTAAATAAAAAGCAGTCCTGGAAGTAACAGCTGGTAGCCAGAGCTCCCATTTACTCTCCATGGCTGCGCTGAGTGTTGGACCAGGGTCCCTGGTGTCCCATCTCCTCAGAGACTTTGGCACTCAATGGCACAATTTGGATGAGGAGTGAAACCTAGGGAGAAAGAGCATCGTCCCCCAAATATAATCTCCACCTTAGGAGTTTTAAGGGTTAAAACCACCAGCTGATTAACAGTTCTCTCCACAGAACTACTAAAGAAGTGGGCACTACTTTCACACATGTCCAGCTGTGGCTTCGAGTACAGGGAGAGGCTGTGCTTTGTGAGTGTTTCAGTAATGACAGGTTACAGGCACATTTGGAGCAGCACACCATGGTGTACTTTTCAGGCAATTTAGTACGGAATAAATGCCCAGATCAAGTACCTAGAAAAAGGCTTCAAACAAAAAAAGCAGATCTCAAGCTGCTCAGCTATGAAAAGATGGAGGTAATGTGTAATATCTAAATTTCACCTCTGAATCCAGACAGGAAAAGGCACCCTGGCTCCCCATCTCAGCTGTATGGCAGATTTCCAATGGAAGAAAACGTGCACTTGTGAGCAAGGAAAAACCCCTTTTGTCTTAAAAGGATCCCTGCAGCCCCACCCCAGGCAGGGCACTGCACTGAATGCAGCAACCGCACCATTGCTGGATTCACTGGGAACTTTACCAGACAGACTGGATGGGACTCCAAGCCATGCAAGCACCGTGAGGCTCTGGCAGACAGCTCAGACAAAGAGGCCTAAATGTCACACTGCTCTCAATCAGCTGGGCATAACGTCACCACTACTGGTAACTCCCAATCTACCTTCAACCTAACGATACTCAAAGGCTAATAAAAACATCAAGCTTTAATGAGCTAAAGTCAAGTCACTCTGCTTGATGAAATTTAGGATTTTCAATTTTGAGTGGCAGTAAGCCAAAATACCTTTTAAATACCTTTTAAAAACTAGGAGAATTATTAAAAATAAGGGGAATTGGAGGTTTTTTTTGTTTGACTTGGTTTGGTTGTGTGGTGGTTTTTTCTTTTTTGGTCTTTTTGGTGTTTTGTGGGTTTTTTTTGTTGTTTTGTTTTGTTTGTTTTTGGGTTTTTTCTAAGATGACAGGCATAGCTACCAAGGCTGAAAGCATTTACTGGCAATTTAGTAACTGCTTAAAATAGAAACACTTCCTCAGTGTTTCCTCAGAGAGGCTGAAGTTAGGCTCCATGGTTTAAAGAAAATATTACACTCCTGCATCACTATCAATTACCTGAATTGGAGTACATGAAGATGGTTTTGTCCAATCTATTTCAACAAACATCCTGCAGCCCTTACTATACATCTGTTAAGAGACAAACAATGCAAGACCAAAGTTATTAACTTTGAGTGGATTATTTACAGGCTGTTACTTTATAACTGATACACAAGAAATCCACAGATGTGTAAATCCAGAAAAATGCCCACAGTGAAACCTTGAAACTAGTAAACAGAAGTTTCAGTATTTTATTAAAATAGCATATTCAACCACTGTAACCAATAATACATTAACTTTATTCCCAGAGTACGCACAAGACAGTAGTGATTCAAAATATCCTTATCCATGGTAATCAATGAAAATATCTCAAATTCAAGTGTACAACTAAAACTAAACCTTTGAAAAAATCTCTTCTTTAAAGAATACATAAAGCTCTCATACAGAATTCTTTTAAACTCTTCTATATGCAGATGTCAGTGTCTCTCACCTGACAATATGACTAGTTTTTTTCTTATGCATAGTAGAACATCTCATATTTTATAGTACCCATTTTATAAATAAATTGGCATTTTCCATCCCATTTGTGTTTATCATCAGCTTCACAAAGAAACCAGTAAATAAAACTGTCAAGGACAGTCACAACAAAATGATCTCACATCAAGATATAAAACTTGAAGATACTAAAAGATGCTTCTACTCTATTTTACATAAAAAGACAGATTTAAAAAGTGCAAGGCAAGATTTGCAGGGAAAGGGAATATTTATGTTATTTTTAGGCACATCCACTTTAAAGCAAGCTTCAGAATGAAATTCCAGTTCGTTCTTCATGATACCTGTTTTAAAGTCTTTCTCTCGCAAAAAGAAAAAAAAAATTAAAAAAAATTACATCCGTCAAATGTCAAGCAGGGAATTTCCTGTCCAACTCATAGTCTTCAGTTATGTCTTGTTCTTCCTTTTTTCATCCTTGCAGGTTTTGGTTTGGGAATATACTGATTGTTCGCCTGATACTCAAGTTCTTTACGGAAGTAATGAATTGCTTTATTCAAACCTTCTTCCAAGGGGACCTGTTCCCAAAAGTGAGGAGAGAATTGTATCACTCTAGGTTCACATCAGCTCATTTCACAACAGTATCTTTTATAGAACAGCTATCACAAGGGAGCCAGGGAGTCTCACTCTTAGCCAATCTAAGTACTAACAGCACCACATGCTGGTTACATCTCCTCACTGCTGATGCAGCTGAGCTTTAAACACCACATGTATTTTCTGACATAGTAAGTCGAAAAACCCAACAGATTTAAATCTCACACATGGTTATGATTGGTGTGTTTAGTACCAAAACAGACATGCATAATTCTACTTTCAACTCCTAATGCATTGAAAAAGACAAACACCCAGCATTTAAGCCCCTTCTGTTTGTAAGGATTAAAGATCCTCTTTTGTGGCACGGTATAAAGCTGGCATCCAGTATCTCATTTGATATTCTTAAATCCTATACAAATAATTGTAATCCTACAAATTGCAGTGTTTAAATACAGGCACAGATTATGGTGACAGGAACAACAGAGTTGTTGTTTTCTCAGGAGCCATTTGCTCTGACATGCTTGCTGACACCATCACCAATACTGGAAGATAAAAACAGCAGCACAGAAACTGCTTGCCTTGCTGTACCAACCCTGTACTGCTACTTCAGAGCAAGTTTTGTTACTGCCTGTGCCAAACACAGAACGCCAGAAATGCAAAAGTTAAACCTTTTGTGTTTGCAACACTTTGCTATCGCCCTTGCTCTGTCAGACATGGTCTATCAATATCAGGTGCCTCTGTGAATCCTTTCAGAAGGGTCTGTATCTAACTTTTTCTATTATTAGGCTTACATTTACTAGGTAGTTTCACATGTGTCCTGGAATGATTTTTGTCTGCAAATTTAAAAAAGGCTACAAACCACTGTGCTAGTTAGAATGGGGAGCTGGCTAAGAAAGTCACACCTTTTCCTGGAATTAAGCAGATCTTACCTCTCCAAGCAAACCAACTCCTGTTGCCAGCTACAGGAATAAGGATTGCGGCAACACCAACAAACTCATTAGCTATTGGCTTGGTAACATAAGTAACTATGTACCATATACTTCAAAGGAATTATCAGGCTTACAGAAAGGTAAACATCTCATAATATGCAAGTTAAAAATTAAAATGTTAAAGCTGTTCTGGAGATGGTGTTAAGCAGATATTCTGGTAAGGGAAATTATTGTTATTACATGGCCCTCCCTCAAGCCCCTTCTGTCTCCTGGTGTTTTTTTACACAACAACAGTAATCCATCTGTACATACCACGGGCTCCCAGCCAAGCAGTAACTTGGCTTTTCTGATGTCAGGTTTTCGTTTTTGAGGGTCATCCTGTGCTTCTGAGAGAAACTGGATTTCACTCCCACTGCCTATTAAACAAGACACTGTGATTTATTATTTGCAATTCACTATGATTTGCATTTACATCTTTTCTACCAACTGGAGTAGCAGGTCTTTCTGCAGCTCCCTGCTTCATACTTCAACCACTGAAATGCTTTGCACAGACACAGGAGCACTGCATGCAACAGCTGGGTGATCCACCTGTCCCACAGCAACACGGATTCACAAAGCACTTCACGAAGATTTCAGCAGGGATTCACAAAAATTACGTTACACTCATAGACCAGTCTACTAACCTTCTATGAGGAAAGGACTGTTTCAGTAGCCAAGGGCAGAGCAGTGGACATCACCTGCTTTGACTTCAGTGATGCTTTTGACACTGTCTCCCATAACACCCTCACTGAGTGCTGGATGAGCAGTGAGGAATACTGAAAACTGCACGGCCCGGCCCAGAGGGTGGTGATCAATTAGAGACTGGTAACTAGTGCTATACCCCAAGGGTCAACATTGGATCAATACCGAACTGCTGGTACACCAGAGCACTGTGCTGCCATCCAGACCTCGAGAACAGAGGCTGGAGAAAGGCCTCACAGGAACCTCACGAAATTCAACAAGTTCAAAGTCCTGAATCTGGGGAGGCACCGGCTGAGGACCAACCAGCTGGAACACAACTTGGCAGGAAAGGACTGGGGATCCTGGTGGACGCCAACAGGGACATGAACCAGTCATATATGCTTGCCACAAAGAAAGCAAATGATATCCTGGGCTGCAGAAGTGCCGCCAGCAGGACAAGGGAGATTAGCTTTCCCACTAATCAACACTGATGAGATCCATATGGAGGACCGGGTCCAGTTCTAGGCTCCCCAGTACAAGAGAGACAGGGACATACAGAGAGAGTGCAACAAAGGGTCCATGGTGATGATGAAGGGACTGGAGTATGAGGAGAAGCTGAAAGACCTGGGGGCCCTTCAGCCTGGAGAAGAGAAAGCTATGGGGAATTCCATCCATGTGTATAAATACCACATAGGGGGATTAAGAAGAGGACCCAGGCTTTTTCCAGTGGTGCCCAATGACAGGACCAGAGACAGTAGGCACAGACTGAAACACAGATGGCCCAAGGAGGATGTGGAGTCTCTACCCTTGGAGATACTTAAAAGCCATCTGGACATGTCCTGAGCCACTGCTGGTTGTAGGCTGCCCTGTCTGAGCTGAGGGGTTGGACCAAGTGACCTCCAAAGGTCCTTTCCAACCTCAACCATTCCATGATTGTTAGGACAAGGGCTTCAGTTTCTCTTTGCCCCTTATCTCCAGCCTGATTTAAATAACCAAGTACTTGCCTTTCCTCAGAACAATATGCAGAAAGAGGCCAATTCCTATAACCAAATCTAGCAAATAGTTTACATGCCATTTTAGAACTAAACCACCTCCCTGGCTGGACTGGAACACATTAAGTTGTTTGTGAACAGATAAACAGAGGTGACAATTACTTTATGCGTCTGGTGGGTTTGGTACTGTGATTTTTCCATTTCCTTCCCTGATCTGTGGATTCACGGAAGTTTTCCAGAGGTAACAGTCTTTTATTAGAAACATCACATGCATCAGCTTCTGTGCTATATGTCTGAACTCGTCTTTTTCAGATCTGTCAGAAGCACTCTTGGAATGTACAGACTAAAAGCCCTTGGCTAATGGCAGCAGGATGTTTCATCTCATTAGGGAGCCACACTAGAAGACCTAGCACAACCATTTGCTTCCATTCTTGAGAGCTCTGATTTGCTACAGGTGTCAGGGCAAGAATGAAGAGGAAGCCACGGTGTTCTCTTCCCAGGTGCTGTCAACCCTTTCAAGAATCACTGTTAGAAACAGTGAAAAGAACAGAGAAGGACTGTTGCCACAGCATGAGGTTTTAAATGGTATCTGAAGGACCACAGCCAGTGCAACTGTGAAGAACCACCTTCCTGAAGTATCCCTACTGCAGCTAAGATATTATGCAGGACATTTTCATTCACATGTTTTACATTTAATTTATGTATTGTCCTTGTGCCAAAATAAACCTAAAAAATTGTCTAAACATTATACAAATTAATGGGTATAGATTGCACAGATACACAGAAAATGTTCTCATTCTACTCTTCATGCAATAGTTTACAGACAATTGAGAGGATTTGGATTATCTTATTAATATTTAATGATATGATTAAATGCCTTTGATAAAATTATTAAGGAACCCAAAGACTAATTAAATTATACACATATTACACACACTAATCAAGTAATAATTATCTGACTACAATAAGTACTTCATAAACTTCACAAAGAATTACTAATCATACTCACCAACAAGTTTTTTAATTAACTGGGCAAACTCTAGGATAGTGTGCTCTTCTGGGTTTCCCTACAAACATAAGAGATGCTCATTTCAATAACAACTAAATACATTACAACATGCTAGACACGAGATGGTTCCAACAGGGGCATGTTAAACTCTGAAGAAGCTAAACATTAAGTTTTATTCCACTTTGTTGAAAAAAAAAAAGCAACTTTGACAAGCTCCTTACTCATTAGAAAATATGTCTTCCATTATATTTGCCTTGGTAATTCAGTGTACGTAAGGGGGTGTTGTCATCCCCCAAAAAAGTCAGTCTGTAAAGAGCTGACAATCACAGTAAAGGCCTGTGTCACTGAGCGGCCCACCCAGCCACATCAGCTGGAAATCTGGATTCAAGGATTGTGCCCAGTTGAGGACAGCTATCATGAAGAAGTATGCTAAGTTCTTGGCTCATCCAAAGTTAGGAAAAGAAACTCATTTAGCTGCAAACAACTGCTTCTGCATTTACTATAGCTTACATATCAATACATAAGGGCTACTTGCTTTCCTGTACAATATTCCTTTTCTTTTTTTTTTTAACCAACTTGCAAATAATCTCCTGATCAACATTTCAGAATAAAATGCTGTACACTTTCTGCTAGCATTAGCTCACTTTCATCAGACTCAATTCCTTCCCCTCCCTAGCTTTCCTTGTTTCAAAACTCGTTCTTTACCACATCTCATTTGACTGCAGCTGAGCACTTAAGATACATATAGATTTAAATACTGAGTTTTCTGAAGACAAAGTACATGATAAGAGTTTAAACATACCAGTATTTGGATAAAAACACTGAAATTAATTCGTGGCCACAGGAGAAAAGGAAAATCTAGTGAACAGCTGCCCTGCAGATTTGAGTATCTGATTTGGCAAAAGTTGGCATACTCAAGAAATGACGTGGGATATGCATCTTTTTCTATTCTTAAATCCACTGCTAAGAATAAGGTGACAACAAACAAGACGGAACAAAAATCTTACTAGACAAGTTAAGTTCCAAGCATTTTAAACAGTATTAGAGAACTATACCATAAAATACTATCATGTTTTCCTCTAAACCAGGATAGTATGAAATGATTTCTAATTATCTAGAGCTAAGTATTCCTTCAGTGCTTTTTTCCTACTAAAATCAGTCTTCAATCATTTTCTTGGTGCACTTTGCATGTGTCCCCCACACATTTTTTCCTTCATATACTAATTGCACACATCTTCTTGCTAAAACAAACAAAAAACTCCAGCAAATTTATCCTGTTCTTGGAACGGTAAGATCTCAACACCTAGGGGCTTAGTCTTCTTATTTATAAAGAGAGTACATGGGAGAATACATTCCTCATAATGGAAAGACCTTTTTTGTTCCATTTATTTTTTCTAGAAATCTGTATCAGTGAAGGAGGAAAACAGAGGCGATGTTGACCAGTGCACAGTAACTCAGTAGAGTGGAGCACTCAAACTCACCAAGTTGACAGGACTGCTGACATTGCTGTTCATCAATGCCACCAACCCGTTCACAAGATCACTGTAAAAGAAGGAAGAACAGATTGATGCAATTATCACTTCTTTATTTAAAATATTCTAGTCTAAAAAGAGAGCTGACTCCTAAGAGCTCCAGTGAAGTAGATCAGGCAGCTGAGGAATACTGAAATCAGATTTCAATGGGTGCATGTTTTCTTGAGTGTTTGTATTAAAAAATGATTAATATTTCCTCTTCTCTCCAGTATCCAAGCATATTTGGAGGCTGATTTCCAATGCATTTCAAACAGAATAGAGCAAGTTGTAATACAGAGGAACATAACACTACCACTTGCTTTGCAGCCTGTTGTTTGAATTGTCTTCTCACTTTCAAAAATTCTTAAACCAAGTTTGTTAAAAAACAGTATTTTGGTGCTTCTTTCCCCCAGCAATACAACCCAAAGTTATTTTGGATTACTAGCCACAAACTTAGCACCTTGGCCCTTGACACAGAAATCCAGATCCTTTTCATTATGATTTGTAATCAGGAAAGGAATGGGTATGACCTGATGGGGTTTCTTCATCTATTACCACTGATACTATTTTTAGGGGAGGGAAAGAACATTTCCAAGCAAAGAATGATTAAAACAACCCAGAAGTCCAGCATGGGTTTTTTTAGCTTTTTCCTTGTGCACAGTTTGCACACCAACCACAGCAGTCCCAAAAACACGAGGTGGCAGCATTGCATTAAAATGCAAGGAGTGACAAACTGCTCAGCTCTAAAAACTTGTCTGTTACTTGTTGTCTCTGGAAGAGAAGAGCATGTTAGTATCTCAAGTAAATTTCTAAACCAATTAATGTTTTTCTTCGTGATACTTTTAAAAACTTCCATGTCTCCCTTCTAAAAGTAAAGCTGGATCCTAAGAGCTCCAGTAAGGCAGATCAGGCAACTGAGAAATGCTGAACTCCGATTTCAATGGGTGCATGGTTTTTTGAGTGTTTGTATTAAAAAAATTATTTAAAAAAGTAAAGCAAATGCACATGCATACAAAGCCAACCAGGTTAATAGAACCATGAAATAAATTATCAACCAGTACAAACCAGGCTTACCTGACATACTGGAAAGCTCTTGTCTGAGTTCCAGGTCCATAGACCTAAAATCATATGAAAAATAGGAAAGTTAATAAATACAGAAGTCCTCTCTACCCCAGTTATCTTTTCTTTACTTTTCTAGAAAAATGTCTCAAGGAGAAACACTTGAGACACAAGCTCAATGTTACAGGAATGGAAAAAATTGTGCTTGCAGAGCCTTTGGCAAAGTATCAGTTCTTTGAAGGTCGTCTTCCTCTTGGGTCTGTCTCCAGTAAACATAACCCCAGGCATTTTGTTAACCAGTATCCTGCATGAAGAAAACATTTTCAGGGGTGTAGGACAGAGTGATGCTTTGTCCTTTCCTGGAACCCTGAAAGAAGGTGCAGCCTGCACTCAGGCAGAAAAGAGTGCCAAATATTTAAAGCAAACTTCAGACTACTAAGATGTGGTTATGATGAGCAATTTTGACTCACTCATTAACAACAGCCAGCTTCAAAGAGACCACTAAATGTTAGTGGTCTCTAAAAAAATTGTCAAGAGAAACAGCACTGTGTTTAAAGTAATCAGGACAGAAAAAACCCCAAACCATGTGGCTCTAAATATTACTATCTAGGGAAATGGGAAGCAGAGTAATTTCTAGATTATATGACTCCTAAAGTGACCTGTACAGATTTGTATCAACACCTTTGAGGGGGAAAAAAATGTCTCTTCAGGTAACATGCTGATACTTTGGAGCAAGTTGCTGAAGTTTAAACAGACATTAATGTATACTTAAAGTGTACAGAGTGGTATTTGAAACCATTAGTTTTTTCACAGTTTAACTGAGTGCAGCACTAAAGTCCCTAGAACATGAATACTTTCATTCTGAAAGCTATCAGTAGGCACATTTAAGTGGTGAAAACATTTCGGTTTAACTGGGGACACACACATCTTACAATCAACCTGCTAGAACAGAAAGGCTTTTGGAAGGACAGAATAGAAAGCATGCTTGTTTTCCTCGAGGACAGAAAGGACAGTACAATCGGTACACAGGCCATCTGTTACTTGGTAAGCCTTGTGCTCTCCGAAGCTGATTCAGAGCCCAAAAGAATTCACATTTCAGTACACACTGGGTAAGACCAGGGGTCCAAGAGTTTACCCAAAAACTGATTCAGAGAGGGATGCCCCAGGAGCACAATGACAGCCTGATGGACTACCAAACAAACACGAAGCAGGTTTATATTTATATAGAGCTTCTTGCTTTTAGCTTTACTTTTAGCTTGTGGGATAAGTTTTACAGAACTAAGTATTTGTACATGATTTTTGCGAAGTCACATGTGTGGTTATCTTTCCCACACACAGGCAATAGCTGGAAAATACAATATAGTTTCTGTCTCTCAATTTCTCTTAATAAATCTTTCCTTTACAATAACAAAACAACAACTGTCATGTTTGCATAGGCCACAATTTCTACAAATCAGTGACGCAGTTCTCTCAAGAGATTATTTACTCCATTTGAACAAGTATTCTGAACTGAGAGACTGAATACATGTAGAGTTTCTAAAGAGATCAACACACTTGGTACTCCTGTCAGCCAAATTCTGTGATGATACAGGAGTGAATTTTTTATAGGTCTCAGCCACTGCTCATTGCTGATAATTCATTTTATTTGACCTGGTCAGCTAAAGAACTCTCCCCTAACTTCTTTTCTCAGATTCAGTAATTTTGAGCATCAGACAGTTATTCCCTACAGAACAGTGATGTTGGGCAAAACACTTTATTTTAACCCCTATTACAATTACATTCTTGCTAAAGTTCAGACAGTATAGCAATTATAAAAATAAAATAAGAGCTTCCAGTGTCCCCTCCCACAGAAGAACACAGACTCCAGACTTCTCTTACTGATGCTCTGAAATATCCCATGGATTATATGTTTTAAAAAAGGGTAAGTACTTCATATTTTGTAAGGCTTCACAAAACTGCCAGTTAGTGTTCTCACTCTGTTCTTATAAAAGATTACAGCACTCCTGCCAATAAAACTTGAGAAACTATGCATGAATCAAAAAAACATTTGACAGACCAAATATGGCAATAGCTTGCTATATGCATTGGGGACCAAATCTAATAAATGGAAATACTGTCTGATCCTCTATAAGCCAGTAAATTTTCTAAACAGCATTTAGAGGCTCAGACTTTATGCCCAAGGATGCCATCCTGGGAAAACTGACACTGACACATCAGCACATGGCCACACTCATATTTTGATATAAGCAAGGCCTACAAAGATCCAAAGTGTCAAACAAGAAGCTCCACCTTCTTGTCTGCTACTGTTTGTTTAGTGTCTTCCAATAAGCAAGTCTGGGGAGACAGCTGGGTAAGAAAATGAAACTCTTTCTGCAGGAATTTAAGTTCCCTTTTTTATGTTTTGATAGGAAAAAAGCACTGACCCACGTGGTTTTGTTGGCTACATAGTGCTGAAGGGACTCCTACAAGGGACTAAGCAAGCTGGGCTCACTGGTTTAGTCAGCTACCCAAGACTAAGCCCCGAGATGTGCACTCTTAATGCTGACTTACATGGCAGACTAAATGTCATATGCCCCAGTAAACACTGGCCAGTAAGTTACAGACAGCAGCACACAATAGCTACCACACACCGAGCACTAACAGTGATTTCTACAAAAGCAGTAAATCTCTGGGGGAAAAAATAAGTTTTTAGGAGAGGTGGTGAACACAGCATTACTGCAGGTTTGTTACTCTGAAATAACCACAAGCCTAAACCAGAAATCTAGCAAAGGCTAGGAACAGAGCAGCCAAGATTCATCACTGATGACATTAAAAAATAGTAACAAATTTGCCTAAGTGACCAATTACTGTTAAGTAGCAAGCAAGTAAGCAAATGCTGACCTCCAGAGAAGACCAATCTTTCAAGAATTTTAAGTGTACTGAAGTCAGGTGATGTGGATAGCTTGGCAGAGCATGCATAATTTGAACTCCTTAAACTTTCTTTCTTCTTAAAGAGTTCTAGATTTTACTCTGTCAGTAGGGTAGTATCTACCACCAAAGTTTTGCAGGGGATAGCCATACTTTGGCACACTATTTTAAAAAGATTAGAGGAGATCTATCACAGGACACCAAGCTTCATCTTGCTTGGGTGTGACTTATTCCCTGACCTAAACTCTTAAATGCTCTGTCCAGTTTCAGATTTTGCTCTGCAAGAATTACAGTAGTGGGAGCTGCCACAAAACTTTCCTACTTTTTCTCCTTGGATTGTCTGCTTCTTCTTAGAGAAATCCCTGACTGAACTCGGGATTTTGTTTATATCCCCAATACAAAGAATGCTGAAATGCTTGTGCAGATTGCAACTGGTAGCCTTGTTTCTTTCTGTGAAAGAAAGATCAAACCCCATCAATAGAGCACATCTTCAGATATGTAACTCCATACATTTAAGTTTGGTATACTGGAACACTAAATTTTGGAGGACGGGAACACCAGTATTTTCTAAAATCTATCCTCATTTGCAACATATGAGGACAGGATATAAAGGTGAATGGTTCTTTATATCACCAGGAGGTCATTACTTACTGTTAGTGGCTCTCCCTGGAGAGCTTGGAGGATAAAATTACTGACAACTCTTCCATCATTCATATGCATTCGAGGACCAAAGGTATTGAATATTCTGGCAACCCTCACTTCAACTCCTTCCTGTGGCAAAAGAAAAAAAGAATTGTTACTTCCTTAATAAAAGCGTCTTTATCCCTAAAAGTAAACTCTCCTGTCAAAAAGTTTTTTAAGAATTCCTCTTTCAGCTTTAACATGCATTGCTTTCTAATAGTGAAACATTTAAAATCTCTCCTCAGCCCTCCCGAAAAATGTAGTGCATACAGCAAGGTAATTTATACTAGTTCTCAGTATTTGTAGAGCAAATCTAAACCCGTGCTAGAACAGCTCATGATTTTAGCATATGCATTTTCTTCCACAAAGAACTTCAGGATTTTTCAATAATACTCTTCCAATAACATCTTATTTCACCTGGGACATAGCTACTTTTTTTGCACATAGGTGAAATCTCACAATCACCAGATACAGTACCAGGGTAGCATTTCCATAGATTACAAAAGTCCATAGTTTAGAAAAGCTGAACATGTCAGAGAAGTATCTTTTACAAAAGCCATAAAGTGGCTTTGTACACACAGCCAAAATGTTTTCTAGTGCCCTTCTTATTAGCCTGTGTAAATCCATGCATTACAATCAAACTCTTCAATGGTATAGTTTTTTCCAACAAACATTTTTATCATTCCCAGAATCCTTCTACAGAATATTCTGCAAATCTTCAAAGCAAAATGCAACAAATAAATGAAATTGGAACCTTTCTGGACAAAGCAGTTAGAGACTGCAGACTGAAGGAATCTCTCTTGAGTTATTTTGATTGACACATTCATTTGGACTGCACAAAGTTTATGATAAAGCCTGCGAGAAGGATGTTGGGCCCTTGTGAGCTAAAACAGGATACTGCTCACTTCAGAGCAACATGGTACGCTGCAAGCAGATAGATGCTACCATCTGAGAGTAACAGTCACAAGGTAGGGGAAAAGGTGTCAACCTCAGTGCAGGCCTGTGTATCCTCCTCACATTACCTGGTCCTCCCACCTCCCAGAAAAAGACATCCTTGTATCAGTTACAGGAAAAAATTTTTCTGAAGCAAACTGTGTGCTCTGATTCAACTGAAGTGACAAGCACAATGTTCTGGAGTTGCAAACATTCCGTCCGTAACTATTCCTTCAGAGGATCCACAGAACATCTTGTATTTTCCATGTATTTTACTAAGGCTTAGACCAATGCTTGCTGTGGTCTTGGAAGAAGGTGTGTGTGGAAGTGTATCGTTGGTACATCCGTGGCTGAAAGCTGCAGCTTACATACACTTCACTCAGAAGAGACCTGGAAACACATTTTTCTCGGAAATAAATGCAGCTTCATGTATAAGGGACACTTTCAGGAAAATGTGACCTTCTCGCTTAGGTCTCCACGTGATTCATGAACAAATGAATCCTCAAAGATGTTTTGTGAAAGCAGTAGAACTAGCTGTTTACAGATAAGAGACAGGCAAAAGGGACATTTAATACATCACCTATTACTTGATGTTGAGAAATCAGAAACACCAAGTAGTACAAGTAAAGCCCAACACCTCCCAGTACAGAGAAAAGTCAACATTCAGTATCATTTAGCTGCAGGTAAGATTTCATTTGTCACCATCAAACCTTGTTTGCAATTGCAACTAAATGGTAAACTAACAGTAACAAGGGAGGTAATTATTACAGTCTTTGTCCAACAACAAGCTTCTATCCGCAACAGAGCCAAAAAAATAACCTCCACTGGGTCCTGCTAAAAGAGACTCTGGAAAGAGCAGAAGTCCCTTTCCATGTAAAATGCATCAGCTGGGAACATACGCTACTTCTTGTTAGCTAAAAAAGTACAGCAGTGTAACATTTTAAATGTATACTTTCAGCAGCACATTACAGAACCATTCCCAAAGCCTTCACTGCATTTGGAAAGACATACTCTTAGAGAGCTGCTCCTTCCTCTGTTTTGCCCAGCACTTTACCTTAAAAAGGACACTGACTCCTTCAGGAAGGGATTGTATTTCATGTGGGCTTTCCAGATACTGCCATTAATAACAAGTGCAGAAAAGAAGGCACTTGGAAGCTAGTATTCAAGATAAAAATAACTCATGCAACAACACTGACCAAAAAGTCTCTCTTGTACTGCACAAACTACAGCAGCTGCCTTGTTTTTCAGTACTGGTTGGAAACTAGCAAGGGATCTAGAAAAGAAAAAACACACTCTCTATAGGCACTTACTCATAGTCACAATGAATCCATTATTACTTCTCCCTTCTATTTATTCACCCCAACCCACTGTAATGTTGTCTTCTAAAATGAGTAACTTTTTATTTATAGTGTCATCTAGTAAAGCTTTTCTCTGCAGCCTACTGCTTTGAAAAATCTATTTTCTTGCAGCTAAATTTTCATTTGGCCCTTTAAAACTGGAATCTGTCTTCTCAAAAGAAACTCATCCACAGACAAAGAGATTTTGGAGCCAGTAACTTAAAAACTGTCTTAAGTCTCCTTTTGCTGTTTCATGAACATCTCATTTGAAGTGATTCTTTTTATATATTGAGTAACTCTACTCTTTCTTGTATTAATTGTCTATGTCTTAGCTATGTCCTGTTACTCTGAATACTATCAACAACATGTAGTAATGACTGACTACCTCTACCATATTCCCACTATCAATTACTCCCCCAGGTTTGCAGCAATAAGTCATGTACAGTATTTTATTACATCCTAGAGAAAGGAGAAAAACCTCTTTAGCTCATATTTGTACTGCTAAATGAAAGAGAGCTTGAGATTTATCCCTAATGCTGAGATCAAATGTGATCAACTGCCTTCTGTCCTCATAGTTCAATACAGTGCCTTCCTACAGCACATCGATCAGAAAGAAAATTCCTTTAGCAATCCAAAAAAGAGCCTGAGACTAAGATCATAAAACGTATGATTGTGGGCTAGCAAAACACTTTAGCTCACTCTATTATTTATCAGTATGAATTTCTTCAGAGACTGTGCCTGTACAGATGAAAAGAAACAGTAAAGAAGCAGGAAAGATTGTTATGGCTTACGGATACACCTCCTCTGAATAAGTACTCCAGACTATTCTATAGCTGTCAGTCAAAATGTAGCATTAGTTATCCAGCCTCCCCTGCAAAACAAAGCTGTCCTGGTTTTCAGCATGAGTCTTTGCCAGTGCTTTAGCTCTAGAGATCTCAGCTCCAGAAACTATCAAGGGTATCAAGGACGCTATAATAACTTCTTAATTTAAAAAGACATATTTTAATTTTATAAGCTTTTAAAGAAAAGGTTTCTCCTTGTGTTGACTGTCTTAGAAAATAGATCAATACAATTCAAATGCCAAAAGTTTATTTTAACCAAAATAACTTGAACATGGTATGTTGTGGCTGTAATTCACAAGGGTATCAGGTAAGCTTCTCCTATTAATTACTAGTGCTTTCTTCTTCACAAAGTCTGTGGATCTATCTGAACAGCAAATACCAGTCAGATCTCCCTGCATACAAAATCAGGAAAGAAAAAGCTACAAATGTCTGCTCTCCAGCAGACAACTGGAATTAAAAAAATCTGCTAAGGAAGTCCAGAAAGTAACATGGGTATCACTGTGACCTGACACAAATCTTTACCAACGTCTCAGCCAAAATTACTTAGATTGTTGCCTGCATTCCTTGCTCTAATAGTCACTTTCTTACTGATTCATATTCTTTCCCATGTGTTTCAGAGATCATTAACTCTCAAAATTGTTCCCAAACCCCGAACTGCAATCACAGCAGAATTACTAGCACAGTGTTCACTGGAGCCATCTATGATGTGTTTAAGCTACAATACTCTACAATGAGGCTGGGTCCAAGGAATTTTATTTATATGTACTGTCAATTGTATAAACAAAATGCCATTAATACTTGGTTACTAATAGCTTTTTAGTATTATTTTACAAAAACAGCGATAGTGAGATCTGAATTTCATAAGCACTAAAACTCCAAAACAAGCTAGGAAGGACAGCCTCAATCATCTGAATGTATATTTTGGGAAATAATGCAGGTCCCTGAATACAACCTACAGTTCTACGGTTGAAACATTACCATGCTTATAGTTCAACACTTCAGCTACTCTAAGGCAATTCCAAAACTATCACTTAATGTGACAGTTGTATCACAACCAAGCCCATTTGTTACCACTGAAGCTTTCAGAGTCACATAGCTGGTATGAAAAACTGGATGAAGATAGTGGAAGGAGAAAAAAATTTT
The DNA here is from genome assembly GCA_013397175.1 of Platysteira castanea. Lineage (NCBI taxonomy): Eukaryota > Metazoa > Chordata > Aves > Passeriformes > Platysteira > Platysteira castanea. The sequence goes on from VYXC01009664.1 coordinate 177,991, forward strand.
TCCTGTAACATTCCGTAATGACGAGAAGTGTTGCTTCAGCTCTGGAGAATTTCCTTACAGGTCAGGGGCATAAGAAAAGAAGGAAACGTAGTTCACAAAACACCCTCAATATGCACAGCATTTAAAATGCTGTGTATTTGTATTTACAACACACCTATGCAGATGATGTAAATTCCTGCCATGAAGGCAGCATCATATTCCGGTCAGTATTTAAATTAATCCAGAGTATTGGAGCAAACATTAATACCTAGGTTTCCAGGTAGATCCAGAATGCCAAATGCAATTTTTTTAAGGTTGAACAGATAACTGAATGGCAAGTCCTGAACAAAGCACAGAATTAACACTGCGATACTATGTGCTGAAACTCCCCTTCCACTGTTTTTTCAGGTGATAAAGTCAAGAAATGCTTAATTCATAGGGTCAAAGTCAGTGAACAAAACAACACCGCCAGCAAAAGAGAATGCACCAAAAATGCCTTGGTCAGGACAGGCTACTGAGGAACTCTGACACCAGCAAATAGTCAACTTCAACTGGATTCAAAAACTGTTCTAATTCAAACAGGCTGTCTGGAAGTATAACGTAGAAGTTAGTTTTACTACACATTTTTTGGAAACACTATTAGGTATTTAAGGTACCTAGCAATGTGCATAAAGATGGAAATCCTTGTAAGAAATGACCAAAAAATGCAAAATAACTTCGCCTGTTTCTTCTTTTTATTGAAGCTTAGAGATTCTGGAAATATTTTAGCCTGAAATACTGCAAATCCTCCTGTTTGGGGCTAGGTCACTCCTACTGAAAATCCTCTTAAAAACACAATGCTTATTTGCATAGAGGAAATCAGACCTTCCCATTAGCAAAAGATAAGGTTTACTCCACTAAGAACAGCATTTTATCTAAACACTACCCACCTCTCTCTTTCCCCCACACCAGCTCAACAGTATTTCAAAATATATCTGAACATGGGACAAGCTTGGGCAGACTTCACTAACCCATAATAAAGTACAAGAAATATGTCACAGAGCTGCCCCTAGGACAGAGAGCTCATTTGCATCATGAGTTTTTATTTAATATATGTGTGCTCTGCAGTTCCACCTTACAATGCTTTACTATTCATTGTAAATCCTGCATAAAATTTATGAGATGCTATCATGACTCATCCTGCGGTTTTAAGATACAGTCCATGATTTTAAAAATTTAGAAGGGCTCATGCCCTTCTAAAAGACTACTGCAGTGTGTACCACAAACCTGCAACACCCTACAGCACAAGAATTTCTCATAAAAACTGCAATCTTGAACTGCAAATGGATTTCCAGACTGACAAGGAATATTTTGCTACAGTGAAATATTGGAGACCTCATCCTGAACAAGAGTGCTATCACCATGTTGGACCTTAAATAGTTTAAAAGAGAACTAACGACAGAACCTCTGCCTTCTCTGTCTGGTAGGAGAGATAAGTCAAAATTACTACAACCTCTATACTAAAATACCATCTCTAAAGTCTTAACACTTCAGCTTGATTCTGTTTTCAAGGTTATAAAAGCTCTTAGAATTTTATAATTTAAAGGTTTAAAATTCTATAGAATATATTATGTTTGATTTATACTTTTGTATATTAAGGCTGCAAATAACAAGAAATACTGATACAGTTTTCTTTAGTGTGACACATTTGTTAATTGAATAGTCTCTTAGAGCCTCGCTGAACCACAATTAAGCAAGATTTACATACAGGTCAATGCTATGTTAGTTAATGATGAGTTTCTACTTGCTGGTTATGAAACCCAAGGAAACCGGCACGTATAATTTCCCAAACATATTTTAAATTGCATTTTTATCCTCATGTTACTGTCTTTGTCTGAAAACAGGCATTACATAGCCAGGTATTCATATCTTCCATTAAGTTCTGTGTTTATACCTACATAATTTTAAGACATTTCTCAAACGCTTAAATTACATTGCTTCTATATAAACACTCATTAAAGACCTTCCACATTCTTACCTGTATATTCTGATTTTGATTATGCTTCTTTAACATCCCACATTTATCAGTAATGGCCCTATTCAGCCCCATTGACTTCTCGGCACAGTAAGGTCACCTCAGTTTAATCTGTCTAAAAACTATTTACTGTACTGAAAGACATATTATACCTATTAGGAAGACTTAAGCACATTTCCCCCAAGAAGACTGCTCATCTGAAAACACACAACAGATGGGAGCAATAAAACCTTCCCATTAAAGGAAACAGATTTTGCCACAACAGCGTAAGTGTTCCTAATCGAGACGTTCTCTTTTGCCCTCCTACCCCTAAATACACATATTCCAGTCTTGTCATACAGTGGCCTTCAATAATTAAAGAAAAACCACCAAATCTGATGCAAGTTTAATACCTGCTTCATGTATGCATAGCACATGGTCTCTGCAACCCGCTTTCCTTCATCATAACAGGCTCTTGGACCTATTGGATTCACGTGGCCCCAGTAATCCTCATTTTGAGGGTGGACTTCAGGATCTATGGGGGAAAAAAACCACCTTAGATTATGATATATCAAAAGATGACTATATATGATGAAACTTTCAGTAGAGCATTTGTGTTATATAAGTCAGCACAGCTTCTCTCTGAATTCTGCATTTTAAAAAATCTTAAATTTTACCATAATTTCTTAAAAGTGCAATCACTGAACCGTGAAAATGGCAGTAACAGAAGATGAAAGACTAGTAAAATAACAAGATTTTACTAGTAAAATAACTAGTAAAATACAAGAAAAGAAGAGCCAGCAACTGCTTTTCCTAAATGAGTGTGTGAACAGAGGGTTAAATTCAACTCTTCTCTGCAAAGACAGACTACCTCAAGGGCATAAATATGATTTTTACCTAATGTGCTTCAGAGGAAACATTATAGGTTATGTAGGCAGCAGTTATGTAGAAGGCATTATAGGTTATGTAGGAAAGTAAAGCATATTCAAATTTCATAAAATAGGAAACAAGGAAAGTAAAATGGAGAAAACTGAGATGCATTCCGTTTCTTAAAGAGATAAGAGTGACGTACCACAAAGTACTTACGTTTCTTCTATTTTACCCTAAGCAATTTTACTAGCTATCACTGGGCAAAATCAGATTAGACAATCCTTTGTTTTGATCCAGTACAGAAGTTCTTGATTATAAAAAACAAACAACCGAACAACAATCACCTAGGAACCTTGATGGTGTGTACTTTATGCTTGAAAAAATACAAACACTTGGTTAAATTTCCCCCTTCGTTGTCTTTAGGACGGCATAATTTCTACTGGGTTTGAAGTTCGCATATGTTACTACAGAACTTCCTAGTGTTGAAAGTTAATTTTTGAAACAACCTTGACAGTCAGCTCTGATTAAACCTTCCTGATTTTACGCTGCTTAAAAGTGATAATGGATGCATTTGTGCCATATGAAAGCCACGGAGCAATGGTAAATGCATAGAAGTTTTACGTGATTATAAAAGCCCATAGCAATCTTAAAAGGGCCTGAAAAGATGCTGTGGGAAGGGAGATACTCCAGAAGAGAGTTTGTTCAGTTATACAAGAGTCCGTGGGACTACCATTTTTCTCTGCAGAGCTTGATCATGGATAATCTAAGGCTTGGGAGGCAGGAGGAACGCTGCACATGCTCAAGCCACTTTGGCTGGCCAATCATCTTAGCAATGATTGCTTGGGCATTTACTTTGAATCTTCGTGATGGAAGCTGCTCCACCAAAAGTGTACACCTGGAAGCATGTTCTTTCTCCTTCCTCATGTTTTGCTCACAAAGCTTTGTATCTTCTAACACAGGTGACTGTTTTGTGTTCACTTGTTTGTTCTTTATAGCCAAGACTCTCAAATCTACTCCCATTGAGTAGGTGACTGTGCTTGTGTAACTCCACTGATCTTCCAAGACTGCTATTATCAATTATGCAACGGTTCAGAACAGAAGGAAGTTTCTCTAGTAGGTACAGGGTCTGTTACACACCGAAGGAAGTACTAAGGATTTGTGCTGCATCCAGTCATCATTCTATCCATCATTTTTTCATTCCTTCACTTCTACCAGTAAGAGGAAGACTGAGAGCACTGCTGAATATTACATTTTAAGAGACACCAGAAGAATCTGCATAAACAATTAGTATTTTCTTAGCTTGGAGGTTATGTCCTTGTCTCTTACACACCAGGGCAATTACTAAATCTCAACAATACAATTCCTATGTGATGGGAAAAAGATATACATATTTACTATTGAAATGATCTTTCTTCTCAGGTTTTCATCATGGCACCTGGACTTTAGGGTGCAACACTCAATTTCCCCACAAGCCCTTTGGAAAAAGAGATGTAAACCAGGACACAGGAAAGGAACAGACAACACCCCAAGTCTCCTGCCACCACCCTTGACTAGAAACATAAAGCAAGCACTGTAAATGCCCTTCTCACATTTTAAACTCTAAGAAGAATATCTCATAAAAAAGCAAGCTAAGACAGTGATGAAAATCCATCATTCTGGGATCTGACAAAAGATGTCCAAATATCCTTTTACACAGTCATATCTAAAGAGCTCTAAGTATTATTTTATTCTTCTTACCTCCATAAACCTCTGATGTAGAGGCCAGCAGCAGCCGTGCTCCAACACGTTTAGCTAAACCTAGATTTTGGGCAAAGGGGAAAGAAGAACATAATTAGATCAAGTGCAAGAATCTTTCACTCATGTTAGCTGTTTTAGTGTGATCCTGTTTTACATGTTTTTGAAGAGAATTTGATTTCTCTCACTAGGTAAATTTAGCTGTAAATCAAACCCATAGCTCCCAGTCCCAAACTAGAAAACTCAAGCAACAGCAGAGTAGCACCTGCATGTGATGTGGTTGCTTCTGGGGCTAGTAGCTGCACTGAATCAAGATCCAAGAACTTAATCTACTACAACCTAAATAAAGGCCAAGGAAGCATTCCACTTAGGAAATCATGATCTTGAAACAGCACAGTATATTATGATTACCAAATCCTTCTTTACATAGATTAAAGACAAGCTAGTAAAAAAGCTTATACAGAATAACATGTTCTAGGACAAAAATCAATCATCTCTCTTTTATTATGTCCTTTTAAACTGCTTGGATGATTCTACCTATCACGTGAGGATTATTCTGCATTCCATTTCAATGGCTTTCTGGTCTTCAAGTTGGCATGGCAAATCAAACAAATCTCTCACCTATGCCATTCTGGTACCTCAATAGCTTCTGAATCACTTAATTCTCTGAATTTTACTCTCTAGAGCACCACTCAAATAAGAAACTCAGCTGTGCTAATGTGCAGGAGTTTTTCAGACTCATAACAACGCTTAGGATCACTGACACACAGATCAAGTCTGCATCGTATACCAAATACCACAAAGATAGGAGGAAAAAGTAGTGAAGGCTTGAGGTCTTCTTTTCACAGACCCATTCCCAGCATCAAAACTAACAGACAAAGCTGAAAACAGTGCCTTGTAATTATCCAGCATGAAGCTAGACATTAAACACTCTTTCAGAAATTGCTAGCCAAGGCGTACACAAGAGTGTGCAGTACTCCTGATGTGTGGCGTTTACAGAACCAGTGCAGTTCCACCTAGTTCAGTGCTTGCTGAGGTGGAAAGAACAGTCACTTATGGTAACCATGGGAATGTTCCACCGTCACCAAAGTGAAAACTGCAGTAATGAACACAAATGTGCTTTAAAATCCCATTCTCTTAATTGTTCTGATGACTTCTGTAATTACTGCACACTCCATAGCCAACTTACAGACACCAAGTTCTTGTGCTTTGACAGCCATGTTGTCAGTGTTCATTTGCAGATACATTTAATGGAAAAGGACAAAAATCTTCAAAGAGGGTAAAAATACCCCCAACTTTATTTTGCTTGAAGAAACAACTTTTTAAAATGTACAACTCATTTGCTTCATCCTCCCATCTCCCCAGCAACTCTGTCGGGCTTATATGGTGTCTAACCAAGTTAAGTAATAAAAAAAATTCCACTTACCCAGCATGTTTAATGTCCCAATAGTGTTGGTCTTCAATGTTTTTATAGGATTATACATGTAATTTGGAGGAGAAGCAGGAGATGCTAGATGATAGATCTGGTCCACTACAGAAAAATGGAGGGGATAGCATTATTATTTTCCCACATAACATATTAAAAGAGAAAGCATTAAAGTCAAGAAAAAAGTATTCCTTTGTGCACTTCCTAGCACTGGAACCCAGCACTTCCTGTATTGATACCTACAGATGATATGTACATAAACCTGTTGTAACTCTAAGAAAAACTTAATTTTTAGTAAAACAAAACCGAGAGCATAATGTAACATATCAACACTGCTGACATGGATATAGATGTCTGTGTTGGTGTTCACACTTTCCACTTATAAAAAAATTAGCTGAGTACTTCGGAAGCGTTAAGCAGTTGCAAAAGTATTTGCAACATTCTGCTACCCTCAAGTTTTTAAATGGCTACAAGCTTCAGAGTATTTTTCTAAAATAGACTGTGAAGCAAAAACGGTAGAAACATTTTTTCAAGACGATGAGAAACTTTTTGGGCAAATGACATCTTTTATTTCTAGACCATCTGTCAGTGAAACATTAATGGGCTTTGTATCATTTATACATTAAATACATATGGCAAGATACAAGTATGCAACTTTTGTCTTTTTTTTTCCTGTTATTTTTGTTATATATATGCAATGCTTTGGATAATACAGCATTTTAGTTTTAATAAAAAAAACCAAACACACAAATTGAAACCCAATACAGAGATTCCAGCACACTCCTCCACTCCATTATGCAATACAATTTGCACTAGTTGAAACTCACTGTCTGATATGACTGAAGGTTGGAGGTATTAGAAACAACAGACTGTTGGAAACAAAGATATTTTCTGTTAAATTATAATTTTAAAAAGGAATTAAAACCAGATTAATTTTCGTACGCAGCATCTGATATTCAAAAGCTCAACCTGCAAGCCTTTCATAACCTGACTGTTTGAATATGTAAATGTCTTTCTGTCTTCTATGTAACTTTAATCACAGCAAGCCAGAACTATGTAAAAAAACCCACTCACAGGTAAGTACCTGCAAAAGAAAAATTTAAATGTAAGCTCAAATGAAAGATGTGATGTTTAAGAAAGAACAAATCCCCTGCACCAACGTCATTGAAGACAAGCAATCAAAAGGTGATGTAATAATTAGAATAGCCCAACAAAAGAAAGGGAAAATAATTCCTTTCTGTTTCAAAAGAGAAGTTAGTTTGTTTTGTTTATTTTTTTCAGAAGACTCGACATTGAAACCAGAAAGAAGCTGGAGAAGTCAAAGCTAGCTGCTATTCTGACAGAAGAAAATACTGCGTGGCATAAGGCTGTCTTGCCCTAAAACAGAACACTACTGGTCAAATAAATGTTTTCCTTTTAGCTATTTCCTTAGCTGTTTCAGTATTAAAAAGCAGTAGCAAACCACAGCATTAAAAAATAAATCTGTATTTTGACCACATATTGATTTCTCTTACCCCTCTGTTGGGGGCTTTAACTTTCACAGTATCTGTGACATAATGAACTTTTTCCTCCAGTTTTAAATGACTTTTCTTACTCAAAACAGGGTAGAAGCATCCTTGACTTTCAAAGTAAAAAAATGAAAACAAAATAAAATTTTTCTTGTTCCCCATTTCAATACAACTATACTTGCTTAAACAGCACAATCTATATATGAGTTACATCTACTAGGGGAAAAAAAAATCAGAATGGTTTGAGTTGGAAGAGACCTTAAAGATCACCTAGTTCCCACTACCCTGCCATAGTCAGGGACACATTCCCATAGACCAGGCTGACCAAAGCCCCCTCCAGCCTGGACTTGAACACTTTTCAGGGATGAGGCACCCACCATTTCTCTGGCCAACCTGTTCCAGTGCCTCACCACCCTCACAGTAGAGATTCTGTTTCCTATCTCTAATCTAAACCTACCCTCTTACAGTTTAAAGCCATTTCCCCTTGTCCTATCACTATATGAAAACATAAAATATCAACTACGAAGTTACCACCTGCTTTCAATTACGTGAGAACACGAAAATATTAGAGGAATGTGCTTCCTGTTGAAGACTTTCCTTCCTTCCCAATTCTCAAATTTCATTTAACAAAGCAAGTACACAAACCTTTGCTTCCTGACCTCTAATACATATTAAGAAAAAGCAGAGTAGTAGGGCAAGAGCATATACAAGTGGCTTGAATTATCCATGTGAAAGTCATCCCTTACTTTTCAACAGTCTATTGAGCAACGAAAAAATGCAAAGTAGGTAAGTCTTCAAAGCACAAGCATCTCCTTCACATTAAACACATGTTCTGGTAATAATGCTTAAAAATACCAGCAACACTGGCATGGTAAAATATTCAACCTACTTTCTTTCTGAATCCCTAATGAAGTGTACTTGTATATAAGTCAAGTTTTTCTAGATTAACTGTTGTGTCTACTGTCGACTGGCCAACCTCAGCTCCTGACTTTTATGTAAAATAGCTTGGATAAGCACACACTGGATCATCTCTAGGAAGCATTTCAAAGTTTAAGCCATACTGCAGCCCTGCACTATTGCTGCAACACAACAAATCCTGCAAAGTAATTTATGATTATATTTTAATCACTGATTAAGCTCACAATGTCAATAGTGACCAAAATAAGGAGAAATTATTTCAAGTCATATCTCACCCAATTAACTATCAACATAAAAATACAATGAGCTCCTAAGGCAACCTGCATGAATATCACTGCAAGTTTTACTGTCTTTACAGAGTAATGATATTTGACAGTACGCTCACGCAGATGCCACAAAATATTTCTACTTACATGTTGCCATGCACTCTTTGTTCTACAGCTGTTTATCTCTAGAGCAGAGATAAATAGCTGCCTAGAAGATGTCAAAACAGCCCAGAAAGCTAGAGAGAGACAGTTTTGGCAGATAGGTAATGTTGGTGAGTATTTATTCTCACATAAAAAGGTGCAGAGAAGTAAAATTTCATATAGTAGATTCTCTTATTTGTTCTTGAATGATCGGGTACTATTCATACTTGAATAGTATATCCAACCACTATTAACTCTGGAACAGCATCAAGAGAGTTTGTCACACAAGGCACCTGTAATAGCAACACAAATAGCATCCAAAGACGGCCTGATGCAGCGAGAGCTGGAGGAAGAAAGCTCCCAGCTCATGCTCGATTCCAAGCCCTGCCTGCATTGCTAATGCAGCTGACACTTTCAGGAGTCTGTCTGCAACATGAAGCTAGTTAATTGTTCTGCATGATGAAGTAAGACATGGAGTAACTACTCCTTACTTTGGTCCCTGTTGACACTGTAAGCTTAAGCAGTGAATAAAACTGGAATCAAATCTTGTGCTGGGGAAATAATGCAAAAATGTAGCATGAGGTAAATTTTAACTGGTTTGTTGAACTTTCACACACTTCCTACAGATGAGTTCTGAATATGAATACAACACATGACTGCCTCAAGTTTTGCTTCTGAATGTAAGTAGCCCCTTCCCACAGCATGGTACGGTCATGAAACCAAAGACGAGGGCTAGACTGGAAGCTGGCAAAAGGAATGCTCAGTGAAGATGCTGACTGATGCTCGCAAGAAGCAGATAACTCAAGCACAGTGGTGCAGAAAAATGAACAAAGCAATAGATGAAGTCACCTACAGCCGACTCAAAAGCTGAACCCCGACCTGAGTTTTATGTTGTTTTTTTCTACCTATTCCTTCACAACCCTTTCTAAATCTAGTTTTTAACAAGCTGTGGTCGATTTTTTGCAAAGAGAAAATGCCACTTCAAAAGCATTTTGGTCTGTTAGTAATTTACTTCTCAATTCTAATCTGCCAAAGCAGACATGAACTCTTTCCTGCCTCCCTCTCCATCAACTTCATTTTATTTTGTTTTGTGGTTTCTTTGGGCTTTTTTTAAATACTGCTAATTTTTGACACACAGCAGCTCGTACAGGAATGCTTCCTTTAATGGCATGGGGCAACTCAGATACAAAAGGTCAGAATCTACCATTCCTTTTGCTCCACAAGGATACAGCTAGGCTTGTGATTATCCAAGTGGTCATATAACTGTTAGCTAGAAACAAATGCATATAAAATATAAAACCCCAGAAGTTCCTTATAATCTTCAGGTTTATTTACTTACTTTTAAACATGAAACTAAGTGTAAAAAACACTGAAAAAGAAAGCTAGAAAGCAAGAAAGAAAGCACTCTTTGCCTTTTAGTTCTTCATTCTTCCTTTTGTTTCCCAGCTAGCAATTGTTTTAAATGAAACGAAGAAAATGAGCAGGTGAAAAAACAAGGTTTTCCTTGCCAGAAGTACAGTCTTGCCTGTCTCATTTGCCCCAAGGTACTTTTCCCCCAGGCATAAAACCAAAAATCTACCCCTTTATGGAAAAGGTTCAGCAAGAGCAGAATTGGCAGAGAGACGGAAGATGGGCATTTGCAAAGTGTCAGATGGCTGTCTTCTGGATCAGAAGGATAGGCAATCAGGCAGCTACAAGACCTCTTTCTCTTGCCTGGGAAGGAATCTTTACTTTATCAAGCCTCAGACCAATGAAAAACATCACCGTTTTTTCCAAAACATTTAGAGAATGCTGGACATTTCAGTAAGGTGAAAAGTTTCTACCACAAACTTGTCATATTTGATCCATCAAGCTGACAATGCTGAAACAAGAATAATTATTTCTCATTCCACCTTCCCTCTGTTAACTGTCAGGTCTGAAAAATATGTACTTTTTTTTTTTCCCTCAGAATTTCAGGAGGTCAGCTAGACAAAGCCATCTACCCAGCTTGGCAGACAACCTTGTGCGTTGTAGCACAAAGTTAACAGTTATTTAAGATAGCAGGCAATTTAACTCTGTTTCAGCCAGAGCTGGGGAAAGCTATGCAAGCTACAGCTTTTCAAAGGATAACTGTCTGGGTGCCTGGGAGAGTATCTTCTGAAGGACAGAAAGAAATACCTCTAGTAATTGACCTCCACAACTCTTTCTTGTTACGTGAGGTAAAGAAAGAAGTTTAACAACATTTAGTAAGAAGACTTGAGCTAGCTTTGCAATTAAAGTCATAGTGCAACTATTTGAAAATAACCGTGTGAACAGTTGTGCAAAGTGCTACATCAAGGATCACAACAGAAGAACAAATGATAACAATAAAATTCTGCAAATTTTGTGTGTAACTCACATGGGGGACTAGAACTTTGTAAACGACTGTGAACATGGCAGCAAGTAGTTTACCAAGCACAGGATGGTAGACTAGTGATAAAGAAACATTAAATAAATTTGTTACGTTATAATTTTACTGAAAAAAAGAAGCCAAAAAAAAAATCAAATTCATTTCAAAATAGCACAGACACAGAAGCTGGCATAAACATTCAACCCAGGTACATAAGGTACACCATGGCAAATATAGAAGTCTGTGCTCAACATGAAGTTTAAGTAACATACTGCAAGATAAACAGCAACTAATGTTTGCCAATTATGCCTTTCTCTATGTGAAAAGCAAAAACAAACAAAAAAACCCCACCCCTAAAATTTAGCATACATGAAATGTGCAATACCTAAATTTGGACGCTAACATTCAATCTTGTGTTTTCCTTAATGCTAAACAAGAATAATCGGTAAAACCACTCCTACAAAATACTGCCATAAAACTACTTTCCTTCATATCATCTTTATTTTCTAGCCCTAATACTGCATGTGTTCTCCATGCCTCCTAAGTGAATGGTAAGGGAGAAATCTATCACCTTTCCTATGACAGGAAATGACCTTCATCTTCAATTTCTGCCTTCAACATGTGTCATGGTCCCAGAAAGGACTAAACGGGTCACCAAGTCCACTAAGCACCTGCATCCATCACTGTATTTGCTAGTCAGGAAGTACTGAGCAGAAAAGCTTTAATCAGAAGCATACAAATAAGTTTCCAAGCTTGAACACATGGAATTTTCTTGTAAAAAAAAGCAGCTGTGCCCATTTCATTACTGGATGTCAGGCGAGAGAAGCTGACACAGTCAAGCGAGACATTTCTATTGTCCTGAACTAAAAAGGACTACAAATACAAGTTCATTTCCCTGACGCTAAAAATGTTGTCTGTAATGTCAGGCAAACTGGAGTAACTTCATAAAGATTTACCATATTGCTCATACTGAAGCAGTTTTGGAGAGCTTCACACCAGAGGCCAAGATCAAGGCACCACTGCACTTGGCTCTGGACAAACAAAATAAAGTAGCATATGTTACCCTCTGCTTTGCCATAAACTTTCCTGACCATACAATTTTAAACCAGGAAGCTGAATGTGTTAAGCACAGAGAACGAAGACTAGGAAAGGGAAAAATCTGGGATGGAAGTATGGAATCAAAAAAAAAAGCCTAAAGACACTCCCTGTGCTTGTATTTGTATGTGCTTTAAATTACCTGTGAGATGGCTTGAAGATTGAACAATTCTGGGATACTGTAGAACACTGTTTAGTAAAATGTTACCATCCTGATGTCTGGAAGGCTCTTATTCACAAGAAGGCTATAGACTAGTCTTTTGACCAATTTTGTGAGACTGTTGGTTTTAGCCTTAAAAATCAACTCAGACCCACAAGCCAGCAAAGTCTTTAAAAATAAAAAGTTTTTTTAGTTCTGGTCTAGAAAATTATTTATTAAAATTTTATAAATAATGTTATTTTACTTACCTATGTGTGTGTAACTAGCAACTACAACACCTCCTGAAAACTCTGAAAGCCAATATCCTTGTCACTATGTGTATCACACGCTTACAGCATCTCTCTCAACTTGCAAAATATGTTTTTATTATATAATTTTAAAAGCTTTTTCAGTGGAAGTCGAAAGAGCCGAAACTACCTTTGTGTTCACAACAGTCATGGAAATTAGAGCCAACACTTAGAAATGTTTTTCCAGAAACTGCACTGCTGGCATTAAGAATTAAAACAAAACAACAAATCAAGACCAAAACGAAACAGCTTTAGTTAACTGAAGATCAGTTAATCTCAGAACATGAGTGATGAAATGGTTCATCATTACCTACCACTTACAGTTTACTTCCATCTCATTTAATTTTATATTAGTTAGGTAGTGCACATGTGCTTGTTTTAAAAAGTTTTTGACCATCAGAGTGGAACTACTCTTCACTACTCTGCCCAAGAAGAGTTTGGGCAGCAGTTTCAGCTGCCACAGACTGCAATTTTAGAAGTACTATACAGTATTTTTCAAAATACACTGTGCACTTGTGATTAGGGAAGGGAAATCAAGTCAACTGACTCAACTGTTTCCACCGTTGACTGTAAATCTGTGCCATTTTCAGGCTTGTGTTTGCTTCAAATTTGTGAAAGGTGGTGTAAAAACAAACAAAAAAAATCAATAAACAACACTACCAAGCAACTGAAAAGAAATGTAAGACCTAAGTGTGTTCCTGTGAACTGTGAAACAGTTCAGCTGAGGACATCTTTCAGGTACAGGAGATAGCTGGGTTTACAGGAAATGTGCACCTACCACTTTACAGAAGATTAAGGCTTCCAAAGGTTGCTGAGGAAGCAGGAAGAAGAAACACCACTAGGAGAGGGATATGGGCTATGTATACCTGTCTGATGCTTTCTTCCAGATTTATTCAGTTGCTGTGTGTGCCTAGGGGTAGTTGAAAACCGGACCTCAAGACTGATAACTGAGAGGCACTTTTTTCCTGTTTAGGGGTCCAGTTTGTGGAATGATCATGTGCCATCTTATGACATCACCTTGAAAGTGGCTTGGCTTTTCTTGTGTGTTTTTTGGGAGATTTTGTGGGCTGTGTATTTTTGGTTTGTTTACTCGTATCTATGTTTTTAGGTTGGGGTTCTTTTTGTTTGGTTGCTTTGTTGTGGCTTTTTTTTTTTTTTTTTTTTTTTTTTTTTTTTTTTTTTACACACGTATTCAAGTATAACAACATTTCACAGTAGAAATACAGACTTGGGTGGTTTGAAGTTACATAAAAACAAACCCTTATTTTCTACTACAAACACAGAGCCAACTCTAATGCAAAAGTGGGTACAAACAAGACAGCACTAATGCTCAAGTCACTATATAAGTACATTGCTAATAATATACATTTATTTAATACAGAATTTCCTTTGGCATCTTCTAATGCAATTTTCTATTACCCTAAAGTGGGGTATATCACAGTAATACCAGATCAAGCATTCATTCTCATTTGTTCTCTAATCAACATCTGTGTGTCTTTACACAATGGTTTGTATGAACATGAGCCTCAGTGCTCTCAAGTGACTATCTTGGGACACTTTTATATTAATGAATGTAGAGAATGAGGCAGAAAATAAGTAAAGGTGGATTTCTGTATTTTTTTCCTGATAATACAAAAAAAGAATAATATGAGATTCTTTTCTTTACAGACCAGCCTTCATAAAAAAAATGTCTTCCTATACCAAAAAAGTGCCTATTTAATAGCGTATTAAACCTCTACATAAGGGTCAGGCTGAAATGAAAATATCTTTAAAAACACAGAACTCAACTATAATAGGGGAAAAAGAGTTAATATAGCTATTTCAGACTTTTTTTTTCACCTTTCACAATTCCTGAATTACTTTCATTCCACTAAAGAATTAAAAACCCTTTTCCTTCTGCTTGAAAAAAAACACATGAAAACTTGTGCATTTCCCACTGACATTCCCAAATGCTAAAGCAAATGAAATCCTAGTAGAGGGGGAGAAAGACATTCAGCACTAGAGCTAACTACGGCTCTTCCAGGGCTAAAAAATAAAATGTTTGTTTAGGTGATCTATTATTGTCTCTGGCCAACCTAGATCAAGATCAAGAATGCTGAGTGCCACTTCGTGTCACAGATCAAAGATAATGACAAAGCCAAGGCAGATTGTGCGTAGGCATCACTGTGAAGCTGACAGCTACACATCTTGAGAATAAATTCACTTTTCCACATCCAAAATGAAAGCACTGTTCTTTCTAGACCAGAAATGAGGTCTCTTTCAAAAAAGAGCATTTCTCTCCCTGGAATTGAACTGTCAAACAACCTTATATAACCTGGTTTAAACAGGACAGCAAAAACAGAGAAATTCTTTAGACACAGATCTACTTTTTATCATGACTTCACAGTCATTCCAACTTCTATTTACAAGTTAAAAGGAGAAACCAGGACTAAGAAAAGAAGTATCTGATCTATATGCCAACTTGCTGATCTGTTACAAAAGCTATCCCCCATTGCCTCATCCGACTATAAACTCTGAAATGAAATCAAATTTTATCATGTTCTTAGTGTATGAAAGTTAATTTTGTTTTAACACTTAGCCATGCCAGCTTCAACTTACACTGCTGGAAGATGAAAAGACATTCAATAAACTACCCACTGAATAACATCTAATAATTAGTTGTCAGGACTAAATAGGGAATTGATGTCTTAATTACATAGGCCATAGGAAAGGTAGCTGAAGGATCTCAGAATTCCCATTCATTACTGCCTAGTTAGCTGGGCAACAGTATTAGAAACAATGATAATTCCCTGAGAAAGTCTCAGGTGCAACCAGTCAGAAAGAAGGTAATCCATGGAAAAGATCAGAAAAGGTGACAAATTGAACTGGCTATGTATGAGCTACCAGCACCTGGAGTCAGTTAATAAGATCCTTGTTTCATTGTCCTGTCAGTGGCAGGAGAAGTTTGAAGTAAAATATCAGGCAGTAACTGAACCAGTGCATTGTCAGAACAGAGCAGGAGCATGTGTTTTTGCAGGACTGTTTCAGCAGTGTTGCCAGGAATTCATCACAAGCAATAACACAAGAGATGTAATTACTAAAGATATTTCCTGTGAAATTCCATCCGCTAGAATTCAGCAAGAATAGAAAAAAAACAAACTGAAAACCAAACTGCTCAGTCATTTTTTTTCCTGAAAATGAACAAGTACACTGCTAGAGAATTTTAAAAGGATGGAGCACACCCACCAGAACTGCAGTGTAATTTGAGCAATGTTTTCACCGACTCATTATATAGATACTCCCATAGAAGTCTATAAATGCATGTCTCTCTCAAATACAAGTATGTTAATGGTGCCTTAAAATTTGGCGTAATAGTTTGAGGTTTATGATACTTTAGATATTGAGCTACTCACTTTGAAGCAGAACATATTTTTGTTTGTTTGTTTGATTCTTTCTTTAGGATTGGTGTAATTTTTTTTGTTTTCCTGTTGAAAACTAGGGAAATTCAGCGCTGCTGAATTTCCAACTCTACAGGTTGAAGAATGCCTGTACCTAAAGTGGGAGCAGTGTTTTCTACAGAAGACACTAAAGACAACTAAAGAAAGGTAATCTCCTCACCAGTGACCACACACAGCTGCAGAATGCATGTCTGGATAACTGCAGCCCTGAATTAAACTTCAGTTCATGAAATACTTGGACCACAGACTCTGTGTGTGTAAGCCTGTGCAGGCACATAGGAAAGTGGGACAACATATGGGACAGACAGACTGACCCACTGCCCTCTTGCCTTCTCACAAAATCAGTCACATCAGGAGGTTTTTAAGGTCTCTTTCCTCCTGTCCACTCAGAAAAGAAGAACTAATTTCAAAGATAAAAGTACTCTGAACCTCTCACTCCATACTAGTCACAGAAAATAGGCTAACAACAAACAAAGCATACAGATCTTAGATAGATCAACCCAGAACTCTGTGCATAAATTCATTTCTTTACAGACACACACACTTAAAAGAGAAAAGCACAAAAAAGTGCAAATACCAAAGCAGAGACTACCCACCTTCAATGTACAGGGGCTCAACGACATCGTGATTTATCAGTTCAAAGTTCTCATGACCAATCCAGTGCTCCACATTTCTTTTCCTGCCCGTAAAGAAGTTGTCCACAACTGTAACCTCATGGCCATCCATCATTAGTTTGTCAGTAAGATGAGAACCCACAAACCCTGCTCCTCCAGTTATCTGCGTTAGGACAGTTGGTATAAATTTCTTTTTCTTTTTACAGAAACACTAGACAAAGTCTACAAACATGAAGACAGAACAGTAGGCTTCAGATCTTTGCTTATTCCAGGGGAAACAACTCCATTTCCATGTATATTTTTTTCCAAGACTTACAGCTTTTAAAATTTCAAAAGACATACTTGACATGTTTTATCACTGTCAGGCTAGGTCAGCTACCAATTCACCGAAATCTGTTTTTCAGATTCCATTATTTTCCTTTTTTTTCTTGGAATTGGATTGTGCTCTTTTTTGTGACAGAAAAATTTAAAAAGATGCAGAAAGGTAATAGGAGAAATTTCTGCAAATTCCGTTTCTCAGAAAAAAAAAGCTATGACAGAAGGCCAGGTTATTTTCATGTCAGGCTTATCAGACATGTAAAATCCACCTTTTGTCTGGTTTTAATGGAAGACATGCTGGGTGTTCTAAGTAAATACCGTAAGTTTTCACCCAGAAAGGAGGAATGGAATTCTTCGCAGACCTTTCATATGAATTACCTGCTAAAACCAAAATCACTCCCTCTGTGTTTTAATGCACCCATAGCTTACATCATTGCAGCCTGAGCAGGTCAGGCAGCTGGATTAGGTGATCTTTGTAGGTCCCTTGCAACTGAAAAAACTACATTCTATACCATTAGCTCTGACATGCAGCATTTGCCTGTCTTGGAACTCTGATGTTCTACTGCAGAAACAAGCAGAAGTAAAATATTTTAAACCGTGTACTCCTGCTTCATTGAAGAAACAAGGAAGTTCATTAATTTTTCCCTTTTTGCACCACAGACTTTAACAGTAAACAAACAAACAAAAATCACTAATTCAGTATTGAAGCAGTCAGCACAATAAGTAGAACTGCAAGTTGTGTGACACATCCAGACCTATCTACAGAAGCAATTATTTTCTTTGCATTTCATAAACTGTTTTCAAGAACCAAGACATGAAAGATCCCAACTCTCAAAAAGTGGACTTGTAAAAGACCTCAGTGGCGTCGGCTATATATCTGCATGATCAAATTCACATTTTGAAAGTGATTCAGCTGTTGATGTCCATTCTTCAGCTGTAGCGACAACTAACTAAACAATGAAAGGACAAGGTAGAATCAAGCAGAAATCCAATGAATGGATGGTGTACTACAATGACAAAGTGCTGTGTGGAAAAGGATGAGATGCCTGAAGTTCTTTCACTTAAGGTTAGTCAAAGGCTAAACATTTCTCCTGTCCACTACCCTGCCATCCACGGTTTTAAAAAGCAAGATTAGCAGATTTTTAATAGAAAAAAAGCAAAGGAAAACCTCTGAAGATTGAAAAGGAAAAAAAAACATACAAAAACTACATCTGTTTTTTTTTGTAAAAACTTGAATGTCCACTTCTTGTAGTCTCATACTTCTTTTTCTTATTAAAAATTCAGGGGCATCGGTGTGACAAAGCAACTGTAAGTACCAGTTAATAAAAGAATCATTTAGTTGGTCTATTTAGTATTCTTCTGAGTTTCTCAGGGCTTCCTTGTAGCAGATTCAACATCTTATTCAGTTCCCTGACAAACCTGAAGGAGAAACAGGATTTGGGAGAAATCCACTCTGAAAGAAAAAAAGAAAGAATCTTGAGGCTCCCATTATGCTGCAACAGAGAGGAAGGAAGAGCAGGATTTCAGCAGAATGCTGCAAATGAGGAAAGAAGAAGAGCAGTAACTGAGGGAGAACAGCCCTTTACCTTGTGTCACCACTTACCAGGGGGAAAAAACCAAACCCAGGCATGGAAAACCTAATGCCATGAGTTTATCCTGACTTGCAAGCAAGCTGCATCCCTGATGAATGTTCCAAGGGTTTTGGCTTTTTTTTTTGTGGTGACCAGGACAAAACTTTTCTGTAGAAGACCTGAACCTACTCCTTCAACTGAGGCCCAAGGAAATCTCCTGCCGGTACTTCTATATCCAAGAGTCTAGAGAAGATAAACTCAGTGCTTGCAAGATATGTCTTTGGTCCAGTAAAAGGAAGTGTCTTCTTCCCAAAATCCCTTTGGAAAAAAAAAACCGTAAGAAAGCCAACAAAAAAAGGCAAAAAAAGCACAAAAATTGAAGAAAAATAGTACACAAAAAGAAGAAAAAAAGCATAAAAATAAAAAAAGGCAAAAAAAAGCACAAACCAATTTTGTCTGGAAAGAAGTTTCCAATTACTTTAAACCTACCAGTAGTTTTAACGATAAATCTAAGTTGGCTTTATTAACGTATCGCTCCCACTGGTGTTGGATAAAGAACTTAAGAAATGATTGAAAAAGGAGCTGAATTTCCCCTGGAAAAGTAAAAAACTGTGTAAATTATGTTTTTTATCATTATTTGAGGCAACATTAAAAAAAAGAAAATATGATTTATCACTGAAGTTCTTTGTACAACCTTCCTGTAATCACTCATAAAAGCATCATTTCTAAATATTACTTCCTGCAAATCACAATGACATATTAATCTACATAACCATAAGTTGTACATGAATCACATCCATACCAGAACTTGAGCACCAGCACTTGGGTCTTCAAAAGGAATTCTTTATTAAGGCAACATTAAAAACATACTTAATTACTTAGTAGTGCAAGTATGCTTGGTAACTTCAGCACCTACTAAAAGGCATAAATATTACTGATAATTATATCTTCACTAGAGGCACTTACAAGTTTGTCTATTTATTACACAAGTTCATTTCTGCTGTCTGCAGTCAGATTCAAAACACTTTATATCCCATAAGGAAATTATATTCAGTTTTTTGTTTCCTGCTTTTAACAGTTTATTATGTATTCAATTCAGAAAAACCCCACCCAAAAGACTGAACCAATAGCAACATTATCTTCCACAATAACAGAATTCCTTCTCTAGCATATGCCTGTTGCCTAGTCACTTCAGAGAACTCAGGAAATAGATAAATCATGCACAACAAGATGAAGACCCCTTTTAAATGAAAGTGACAGGGTATCTAGTCTCAGCTGAGATACCACCACTACTAGAAATCATCTCCAAAGAGATGCGGTTTAATAAAAAATAACTGCTAGAACTGTTGTCTCGTCTGGACAGCACTGTGGGGATCTCCAGGCTGAAGCTGGAGACTGCAGTCAGAATAAAAAAAAGTAAAATCAAATTAAGAATGCATTCTAGAAAAAGATTTAGTATGAACAAAATACAAAGCACATGATCTAGCAAAATTCACTTGGCTGGCCAATTCTTGAGAATTTTGAAATGTCATGCAAAGTTCTTACGGGAACGTCAGCTACTCAAAAGAACATGGATTATTTCCCCTAGAATTATGACTGCAACACTGTAAAAGAAGGGAACTGTCCACATGGGCAGGAGGCCTATGAATGCCCATCTGATTTGGCACAAAACTAGTTAGAACAACTTGCCACTCCTTTCATCCAGTTTTCTCTTTAGTCATTTAAACTCTACAAAATACATGGGGAACCAAAAAACTATTCACCTCCAGGTCAGTCAAAAGCACTCCTATTCCCACTATTTGCCATCTCCATTGAAGCAACAGATTTCAACAAAATATCCACTATTTTTCAGTGGCAAAGTCTGAAAGTGAACATTAAGAGCTCCACAGTCTGTTAACAGCTTTCACTGACACTTTTCTTGAAAGTCCATTCTCACTTACCCAGAAAACATGACATTAAGGTTACTTTATTATCCTTGCGAACACATGAAGTACACAATTTAGGAATTTTCAGAATTAAACCTCTCTCTACTTTCCTCAGTTTATTTTCTATATTCAACAGGGGCACTGGGAGTCTACAGGTCTCCCTCCTTCAGACTGTCATAAAAATGACAGAACACCACTGCAGAACTAAACTTACTTGGTAACGCTTATTCTTTGAGAAATTTTGCAATAGCAATGAAGATTATTGCCTAACAATGCAGTAAAATAATTTTTATCTGCATCTTTTCAGGTTTTCTTCTTCAAGATTTGAAAGTCAAAGTAAACAAAAGCACCAGCTAAGTAAGGCACATTAGCAGGGTTTTGTCCTAGACTTTACTTTCTACTACAGAGGCAGAAGTTCATACTCTGTTTTACACATCTCAAGTAGCTATACATTCTCTGCCTTCAAACCACAGGGACAATTCTCCCCCCCAGACAAACAGAAACAAGGAAAAATAGAGGTCACAGATAACTTCAAAAGTATTTGCAGACAAAACTGGAAAGCTGATCTGCAGCACAATTCACTAAGTTTAAGAATGCCTTGGACAACTACTTGTCCTGACTTAACCTGCCATCCCCTTCCACCCTCAACTGCTTACTTATGATGCTTCAAAATAACAGGAACAACAGAGATGAACATTCCCTGCAGAGCAGCTTCTTTTCTAGCTTTATGAATAGATTTTGCCCATTTTGGGCACACAAGAGTCCTGTCAAGAAGTGCTTAAAAAGTTTCCTGGTCTCTGCAAGTTTAAGTCATCTGGGAGCACACACAAAGACTCTTTGGCAATGTGATCCTGAGAAGTTACAGGAAAGAGCAGTTTAACTGGCAAGTCAAACTTCCACAGCAGAGTCCAAGTCTATTGTTCGTACGCTGCGTTTGAGAACATCAACACGAGTAAGGGAAGCACTGCCCTAAAACCCGTGCAACACATATGACATCCAAGGTAATTCCCTTTATCCCTTCTAATGTCTTTAATCCTACAAAACAGATTACATTCCACAGAATTTTTGGTATTTCCCCAAAACAACCTCTGAGTAAACACCAACTTACCAGGATTCTTTTACGATCCTTTTCTGATAAAAATTTCACTGGTGGGTATTTCTGGGTGAAACTACAGAACATTTCAAAACAAAGAAGAAAAACTAAGTAAGTTTCAGCCTTGTTTCTTCTTTCACATACCTGTTTTCGAAATGTGAGAAACTACTCTGAAAATGTCCCATTCTTAAAGTTCTGCTAAGAGTATATTTAATCCTTTATTCTCAAAAAGGATCTAGGTCAACATAAGACAATGCCTATGAAAGGTGAAACATCTGCAAAGAGTGCTTTTAAAATTTCTGCCTGATTTTATGCAATGAATCACTTGACTTCTATCTTTTAAGAGTAGAAGTAGTGTCAGGCATGACATCACAAGAGAATAAAACAATAAAACATGAGCAGTGATTGGACACCTTTTTAAAGTTTTAAAAGGCAAACAATCTTCTTAAAACCTCTGGAAAAGAAAGCAAATTGTATTGACTTACCGCAACTGACTTGAAACACTTCTTGAAGTTTCAGTGTGAAACTTACAACATAAAGTTTTAATTCTCCCTAAAGTTTTACAAAAACTAATATAAAATTTACAATCAGAATGCTGAAAAAATACATTATAAGATACTTCAACAATTTCTATGAGAGAGCTTATTCAGTATGAAAACTAATCTTAATTTTCTTCAAAATAGCTACACTGCCATTTATTTGATGGTCTTCAAGCTGGTGTAATTTAATTTTTGCACCTTTACAGGAACTTAAACCAAAAACACCATAATACAAAATTATGTGACATATGAATCTTAAGTGCTCTCTCAAGCTCTTGATGCCTCAAACCCTAGATGAACTTCTCTCCCTCCCTGGCCTGCATTCTGCATACAGCAACAAAGTTCTCTGAAAGAAGGTGTGAATTTTATTTATTTATTTCAGTAATTAGCATCATAGTCTTGGCAATCTTACACCTCAGGTTTTCTTAACTAAATATCAGCGTGACACTGCACAAAAATCAAACTACGCTTACTCTTCTCCTCCGGTAAGTCCACAGGCTACAGATGTGGCCTGATGAAGCATGCAGGAGCTAAAAATGCCAAGAGTTATTACATTTTCTTCTACTCACAAACAGACACTGATTGAACTGACCCTACAACCATGATCTTGAAGCACCTCCTCCTTTGCTTCTAACCTGCAGTACTGGCTCAACAGGAATTCTTCAGTGCCAGAGCACAGATGCTTCTGTACTTTATCCAATTTTCATCACAGCATGAAAGCTGCTTTCAGTTTCTTGCATAGGGGAAATACGACAAAGGAACCTTCCAATGTTAGCCACACAGGGAGACTCAAAAAAAAGCTACCTACACTTGCCCTATATCACTATACAGGTCACTAAAAATTTCTTTGATTTATGTTGAAGCAATGAAAGACAGCAGTGCACAAGCACAACGCAGACATTTAAAACACATCCTTTCTGTGACAGAGATGAAAATTCACTCATAGCAAGAGATTTATGGAGTTCAAAAAAAGTTTAAGTGCCAAATAACTAGATGCAAGGCAAGTCTCTCTCCTCCATTTCCAAGACCACTATTTTAAGGTTGCATTAATCCAGTCTGGAGTCATATTGCTGCCAAAGGGATCTCACAACCATTTTTGCTCCTTCCATTACACCAGTAGCAGTTTAGAGACAGTGGGATAGAGTTTGGCAGCCAAATGATGACATTTTTGCAACAAAATGGAGTTTATCTTAGTGCTTGCTTTGCTGACTACGTGGCAATGTTTTTGCTGTGCAAATTCTTAATAAAAACTCTACAGCTCTAGCTTCAGTTAAACAATCTCTTGTCATGAGACTAGCATTAAGGAATTCTTGTCTTTCCTGCTTCTAAAAGCATGAAGATGGATTGCTTTCAGGTTTTATCAGCTTATGAGGTAAGAAAACACTGACACTAGAGTAAGCTTTGCAAGCAGGATCAGCTTTCAGGCATCTGACAGTGAGTAGTTATTTACTGTCACTTCACATAGATATAAAATTTAAAAAATATTAATTGCAATAACCCACATTCAGCTGAACCACCAGAGGTTAATGGCTACATTATTTGAAAAATAATAGTAAGACAATTATAAGAGCCCCCCTTTGGTGAAAGTATGATTTCCAGATTGGTTCAGAGGTAAAAAAATATTCTGATTCTTTCTTGTTTTTCCTAGTGATGTGAAACAAGACTTATCAATTCACTTGAAAAGGCTAGAGTACTTATATAGCTTCTGGGAGAAGTTTTAACTTAATGGTTCTGCTCAACAACTCATTGCTCATTTGAAAAAATACAACAATTATTAAATAAAAAAGAGCCAACCAGGATACCCTCCCACAAAGGTCCTCTGTGGATGGCAGAAGAAAATACCTGAATTACCCACAACTGAAGCTCAAGGTTTACAGGACTATCAACAAGGATTAAACAAATAAATAGAATGTTTTAATTGTTAAGGTGGTGACACAATCTGCAGTTTGTTTCATGTTGCCAATATACGCCTAGTTCAACCAGTGAAGTTCACGTGACCATTAAGAGATGAGCAATCAGATCAGTATTCTCACTGAAATAAATTGCATGTGGCAGGTCACTGAACCTTTCAAATCAATTGTAAAAAACAGAACTGAAATTTTTTTATCCTTTTTTTTTTCCCCTTACAGCCCAGGAGGGGTGGGAGAAGGAAGGGCAGCTGCTCACTGACAAGACAAAATTCTGAACACCAAAGCACTGCAGGTGTCAGGCGTACCCCTGGCCAGCAGCAATGGTATTCTGTCCCCTTTCCAGAGGAACGGCACACAACCATCAGTATGCAATACCCCACGAGGGCTTACTGGTACTGCTTGGACAATCCAGCCTTAGCCCTTTGCAATGCAGCACTCTCTGCTTTGCCTGGGACACCAACACTGTCACCTGCAAAGCAGTAGCACTGGCAAAAGCAGCACATCCTTGTCAGAGCTGACAGTTCCCACCCCTATACCTTATTCTGTGATGAAAAGCATCTGTCCATGAGGACATCCAGATCAGGGAACTGATCTGACACAAAGGCGAACAGGCAGAGTGAGGGATAACACATTTCCTCACAAAGCCTGAGAGAAGCAGGTCAGTCAGGCTTACCCAAAGCACATACCCAGAACTAAGATGCGCAAGTGAATCACTGTACAGTAGCTGAACCACAGTAACCGATCACAAGTATGGGAAAACTGTGGTAAAGCATATTTTAAGTCTCTTGAAAACAAAACCAGTATGTCTTAGTAGACATAAACCACGGTAATCTATTCATCAGTTAGACTCCAAATAGCAAATTCCTCCACAGGATTCGAACTTGACAAGAGTCCATCACTCCCAGCTTGGTTTAGTAGGATCAGTCAGCCTGAATACCTTAACCATTACTGTCTTAGCATTCAATGCCCTGTCCTCACTTATATATGATAACAACTCAAAGGTGTTTAAGGTATACACAAAAATTTATTTCAAGCCTACAACTACAGAACTGACTGCTACAGAAAAGAAGTTGTGCCTTTGAACTGCTTCTCAAATCCAGCAGATGACATACCTTTTTTCTAGATCTCTGATTTTCTCCCTTAGAGGTGCAACAGCCTAAAATAAAGGAAAAATATTTAATCTTTGAAGAACGAAACAGGATTCACATCACAAAACACGCACATAGGAAGTTGCCTTAGAGCAGAAATCATGGCAAACAGTCTCCTATGCAGATCTTTGCTGAAGACCTTACTGATCTTCCCAAACCTGGTGGGTGAGGGGTGGCTGTAATCTCCCTTCTATCAGAGGATGTTCATTTCAGATATTCCTCTGAATTTGTCTCAAACCAGGACAACACTCTAAGACACTTACATCTGAAAGCCTCCTTTACATAAAAAAAACCTTGAACCTTTTCCATCAAAAATCAAATCACCTAAAACAGCATGAAATGAAATCCCTTAGCTTACCACTGAAAACAAAACATCTCAAGGCATAATCTTGACAAGAACATCCAATGTTATGATTACTATTTGGCAAAGTGAAGTCGTAAATGACTTGTCTGAGGTTGTCAAAAGTAATCTATATCCAGCACAGTGGGACAGTAATTGAAACCTCAACTATTTAAATGGACAACAAGTAAGCATGCAGAGGACACAGACACAGAGAGAGGGGCATTAGCTCCAGTGAAATGACTGTAGTTCTCTCAGAACATGCAATGCAAAATTTAAGATACATCACATTTAAATATCTAAATATGTTCTACATCATGATTTGAAAGTACATTTAGGCTTAAGAAAATATTCAAAGGACATTTGTTAGAAAATACAGCTCACCTACCAAGACTGCTGTTTGCATTTTCATGGCTTTGCAAGAGATCCAAGATGCCAACTTAAGTTGGCATCGGCTTCCGTTTCTTTATCACAGGATCCAAATTTCTAACAGTCCTGCTGAATTTCAACAGGAGTCCCAGAACTCTTGTTTTTAAGTTTACTAAAGCCTTGTCACAAAATTTAGCCTCTAGGGCTATACGTAAGTTGAAAGCTGTCAGAGGTTCTAACTGGTACTAAGTGGCAGCACTTCAATAACCACCATTAATTTGTTTTCTACAAATACTTCTGATTAGAGCTGGACAATTCAGGAATTTCATAAACTGAATAAAGCTGCATATTCTTGTTAAGAGGAAATAATATGGTATTGTCATTTATATTAATTAAATATTTAGCTCTGGGGAAGAGCAAACAGTTCTTGAAACAGTTATACTTATTCTGATGGTGTAAGATATTATATAAATACGGCTTTAAAAGTAAGATCCAGAAATGTCCAACTTCTCAGACCTTAGAGTAACTCTGATCTACACATTGAATTTCAAGTATTTCACCATTCTTAAAACAACTGGAATTTTCACAATGCTTGTTGCAACACTTACCAAAGTTAAAAAAACCCCAAACACACCAAACAAACAACCCCCCCAAAACAACAAACAAACAAAACCCAAAACAAAACAAAAAAAAAATCCCCAAAAAAGAGAGAGGAATGCAAAAGAGAAACTAAGAATACAAGCTCTCCATTGATTTTAAGCAATTTCAGTGGCTGCTCACTGTGTCCACATGAACAACTGCTATATAAATCTGCTGGAATACAAGACACTAATACAGGAACACACACCCACACAAGGGTAAGGGGTATCATCCTCAAGGACTTCTCTATCTATTTAATACTTTGTTTTATTGTTATTAGACTGGAAGCCTAAAACATTTGGAGAAAGATCTGTTGCACACATTCTTAATATTTCACAATGAACTGAGGCTGAAATGGAAATCCAGAGGTATTGGTACAGAAGTTCAGAACCATTAGTATGTTCAGTACCCATATCCACTTCAGAAATTGCCAGGACTTGTGCTTAAAGCATTGGCACTGCACGCCCTCCCCACCCACAAACATGGCTATCTTTGCTCATTAGTTAAGAACAAACCAAAGCAATTTTGGGCACCTTCAAATTTGTAATGCACCTTATATATACTTCACATTTTGTAAGGGAGTCAGAGGAAAGAATTTGTGTACATCCTTTCAGTAACAAATAAAACAGTTCTTGGGAGGATTCTACCATAGTCCCTGCAGCAAATGTATCAGCAGATCTATCGTTTTCAAGAAAGGTTTAATGAAAATAAAGCAGAGTCACAGATCAGTGTTAGAAAGTCCACTAGAGCAAAGAACAGTTCAAAAACTTATGTACAGACACAAATCTAATGCTTTGAATGGTTTTAGCAGAATCAAGAGTAATGAGAGAAAACTAAATATAGCCCTTCAATATGAAATGAGTGAAATGGAGTCCTCAAAACAGATTACAACTATTAGCAAACTAACCTCTTCTATTCTACTTTCCATCTTCTGATCCCCATTTTCTTGAAGAGACCTGTTGGCAAGAAAAGAAAAAAAGTAATCCATAGCTAAGCAATAACTGCTCCTGCATCAGGCTAAAACAGCATCCTCAAAGCATCTCGAGTTAATATTATTTCAAAGACATAATTAGAACGAATTAAAGTGGATGGTCTAATTTCCATTGAAATCCATTAGTTTGACAGAAACTGGACCAAGCTCACAGGAAAAAACAGTAACAATAAAAATTACATTCATTTAAAAAAGGTGTCTAATTACTGGTTCTGAGTGTAACTTTACTGTGCAAAGGCCGAAAATGTTTCTTTGAGGGTCTCTGCTAACTGTACGCTGACAAAACATTTTCCCTTAATGCCACTACAGTATCAATCAAGGAGAAGGGCAAAAGTATCTCGCTTTGACTTTGAACTTTTCCAATACATGGGGGAAAAACCCCCCAACTGTACTAAAATGTGTCTTCAGCAACTTCCTGATGCAATACTGACTTCTCACACAAATGTTACTCATCTGAAATGAGGCTAAGGATGAAGTATGTTGTTGTAACTTGTGAAAACAGACTACTGTCTAAAAGGCCAGTGTCTTGCACAGATCTGTGTGGTCCTATTTAGCAACTAATTGTGTAAAGTGTCTCAGTTATGTTCACTCTTGAGTAAACTTCCACAAGTGTAGAATATGCATTTTAAAATTCTACCTCTTGTATCAAGATTATGCAATTTTCCTTACATTTCTGTAATTATTTCTTTTTTTTCAATTATACCTTCTAAAAGGGGAATTATTATCTCACAGTGTTAAGTTTTCACATACTAGAGGATTCATGGCTATCCAACATAAAATGGAGTTCTTTCAAGTGAAAAACAGAGCTCCTTTACTTGGGACCTGAACTCATTACACCTAGAGAAACAGAAGATTCTTTGTTAAGCAGATATATATATATATATATACACACCACACTGTTAGACAAAAGAGCAATGATTCTCTTCATAACCCTCTGTAAAACTCTCACTTTTTAAAAAAGTCAGCTCAGTCTATTACTGAGGCAAAGACTTACCGAACAGATTCACTTGTATCTCTAAAGAATACAGTCAATTCCTACACTAAGACACATATTCCCTGAACCATCTTTTCAAACCAAGTTGTCATTTATTGCATTAGTGGCAAATAAAACCCCTGCAGCTAACACAGAATGAATTTACTATAAGGAAGCAATATTAAGCTATCCTGGTGGATTTTGAAAATGTTTTGCCAAGTAACAGAAATTTACAAAAAACTATGCAAACAACTGTGGAACAGAGCCTTTCCTCTCTTATAACTGAGCAAGGAAAATTTGGAAAACCCCTCAGAATTTTAAAAGGTTCCCTCAAAAATAGTTCCTACTATTTTTTATTCACAAATCCTGGAACTCAAGGACTGTCACTTTGCAGTTAATTTTTTAACGAGCATTTCCTCCTAACAAAGACAATCTTACCGGCTGAGGACCAACGTCAGACCTTTAGAAATAATTTTCCCTCTCAACAGGTCTATAAAGGACATCTCAAATAAAAATTCAGGTGATGGTAGTGGCAGAATTTGTAAAGATGGCCTACCAGGGAATAAACACCCTGGATCCCATACCCACCTGTCCTCCTCAAACCTCTCTCCGGGGTCCTTGTCCTTTGTTAAGAAATGCTCAGCTGCTCGTGGAACAGCTGCTAAGATGCCATAGTTCACTGGTCATGATAACATGGTAATCTAAATGATATCTCCATCTGCAAGCCACAGCAGCCCAGCAGCTGTTTGCCTGACAGCTGAGCACTCTTTGCATCAAGGGTGGGAAACTCTAAGAGAAGTAGAGTGGACCACTTGGGATAGGAACAGACCCCAGGGTAAGCTGTCCTGGGTGAATCAGAGCCTAAAGAAAATTCATATTTTTTCTTACTTTGTCTCAAACTTT
The DNA here is from genome assembly GCA_013397175.1 of Platysteira castanea. Classification (NCBI taxonomy): domain Eukaryota; kingdom Metazoa; phylum Chordata; class Aves; order Passeriformes; genus Platysteira; species Platysteira castanea. The sequence goes on from VYXC01009664.1 coordinate 207,506, forward strand.
CCTTGCTATGTGCTGCTCAGCGTGGCAACACAATACCAAAACCCTTTACTAGCAAAACAACATAGAAAAATATTTTGTCATCTATACACAACGAGTTTGCTGTAAGGAACAAGCTGTCCCCATATTCTCTTCAATTTCTTCTGCAGCTGTGTCTTCCTGGTGAATTTTCCTAGAGGACAAACTCACATGCAAGCAGAAATGTGAAAATCTGCACGTTTTGCATACATACTGCTTGTCTTTCTATTTCTATAGGAAAAAATTCTAGGGGACAATGCAGGATTTTCTGCTTTTCAGCAGTTAAACCACCAGATTTTCTACCAATTAACTGTGGAGGAGGAAAAACTCTCCAAAGCACATTTCTGATTCTAGGTACAGAAAGATAATAATGGTAAGCAGTGGAGAATGTGCTGCTCTTCAATATTTAAGGCCACATTATCACTGAGATACAGTCACATTTGTGCTGAGGAAAAGCAGAATCCAAGCCCATGCAACCAGATATGCCAACCAACTGGCCAAAACCAGAAGACGAAGTGTGAGTAAAATCCTGGGTGAGATCTATAGCAAATATTCATCCATTTTTGAGACTGAATACTTTGTATTTTAAAAAAATGGTATCAGCTGCTTAGCAACCACCCAAACAACAGTTTGAGCTGCTGTTTTTCTCTCTACTTTATATATATTGATGAGAAAGGTAAGTTAATTTTATTACACATAAGGATAGTCAATACAAAAATTATATACATTACCTCATATTGACAAAGTTTCCCCATACAGCTGGAAAATAAGAAGAGAGAAAATATTGCAATGTCATATAGCAGTACATGAGGTCATTTTTTCCTATTATCGTCAGAAGGAATTTAAGACAATATTAAGTATGTTAATCACAAATTATCTAAGTAAGTTACATACACACACCCCCCCAAGTGTCTAGAACATAGTTTCAGAGTATGGGTGGAATTCTGATGAGACTACAGGAGACTGTAAAAAATATGCAGGAATTATCTAAACTGTAATTTGTCACTGCACACAGATTAAATAAACCAGAACACTCAACTTATTTATTAGGCATGTTGGAAAAAACGACAAGAACACTAAAGAAGCCCTGTAGACCTGAACCACACAAATTGGAAACTGCAGAGTGACAAAAGACTGGCCACTACAGATGAGAGCTGAACCAGCCCAAAGAGGTGTCACAAGAGTCCTGCATTAAAGGTAGCAAGTGCTTGTAGGCACATATGTTCTTTCTTTAAATACATATATATTGTGATGTAGACACAAAAGGTACCTAAGCAATGTAACTTAAAATGCCTCAGTTAGCAAACAAAACTCATTTATTACTGTTTGTATGGAAAAAGTTTTATAGAAAGATAAACCACAATATAAAATTGAAGACCAAAGATGTATCAGATGTTTTTAGGTTCACAAGATCCAGCTGCCCAAATTACTTTCAACTAGAAAAAAAAATCTTCTGAAACTGGTTGTGGTTTAGGCGATTATAGGAAGACTATGATTTTCCTTTTAACTTTCAACTAAGACACAGAATGCAGTTTAAAGTGAAAAGATGAGAAGCCATAAACCAGGCTACACTGCCAAGGAAGACTTGACAACTTCACATCATCAAGATAAACAAGGTTAACATGGAACAGTTATGTAAGGGACTCTGAAAAACAAGCAACACAGGAAATATACCCCAAATATCTCCAGAAAAATCATTCTGGAATTGCTCTTTAAGAGACGAGGCTCAAATTACAAAAGGACCCAAATTACACTGGGTCTTAAGGAGTAGCCTATATGCACTATTAACATACATACAAAAAGCTTCTGAAGTGTCCACAGAGTTTGTAAGCTGTATTGCAGGTCTCAAGTAGCAGTTAGTGAAGTATTTTGCCTACCTTTAGGCTTTGCACATACATTTCCATCACTATTACCCAGTGAGCTCAAGCAGATGATGAGGTGTTACAAACAAAACAAAAAATGCTGCTACAGTCACAGGCACCTCCAGGCAGGAGGAGAAATGAAACATTCTCAGGAAGAAGGAGTGGGGAGGACACAAATGAGGATTCAGTGATGCAGTTGTTCTAGCCTTTAGGGGATGGCAAAGCTACTGAACTGTTTTTAAGTGCTGAGTGCTGCTGAGTAGTTCAAAGAGTAACTCAAAGGAATCCATGACAGACTATGAAATAAGCTGTAGGAGGGCCCTGTGATATCTGTGGTGATATCATAAAACCTCCTGTCATCTTCTGAGGAAAAGATAGGGAAGCTTCATATCAGAACAAATGATCCACAAAATCCAAGTGAATTTTTAAAAAACCCTGGATTTTGTGTTAACTAGATAAAGTAAATTTAATGTGGGAAAAAAGGGATAGTGTTGAGCACAGTTAAATTCAAGTTGTTTATCTTCTGGCTAGGATTTTAGAATTATGTATGACAACATTAATGGAAAACCACTTTTTTTTCTTTCAGTGAATGATGATGATCTGGCAGTTACAGAATTCTCCAGTTAAACACAATTGAGCTATACTTACAATGAATTATTTTTCTGGGCTACAGAAACCCATACAAATAATCTAAGTGGTTATGTAGTGGCAGGAAACATCGGGTTTTGCTGGTGAAGTAGAAATTGATTGAAAAAAACCCCAAAACTGCCAGCTGCAAATACAAATACTGCCCTCCCAGTTTTGTTGCAAAGACAGTGCAGCCACACTGCATACATGGAACTGGCTTCCTAAGGAAAACATGTGACTTTTGTGTGCTCAGTGTCCACAGAAGGGAAAGGAAGCTCAAAAAGGCATTCACATCCTTCCAGAAACACTGTGTTTGATACACCAGTTCTGCAGGAGTACATGACCTTGCATTAAACTTTTACGAAGCTTATTTGGGTACCACTGGAAAAAAACCTAAAAAATTGCAAAATTAACCACAGAGGAATTATCATACAGAGAGATATGAAGAATCCTGAAGTCTCCCGTGTATAGAGAGATGTTGCAAAAACTTGCTTCAACATACTGACTGGCCTCATAAAAGATTCTGAATGCACAATTCTAAAAAGGATCTTTTTGGCTACTGGTGCTCACATGGAGCTTACACCAAGGTTGAAGGGATCAGAGCTAAGATTTTTGTACAGAAGTGGAAATAAGGTTTGGCTGTTTTTCTTCCAAATACACAGTTGTTTATATAACGAGCCTACCCAGCAGCAGAACCAGCAGCACAACTCCGGCTCACAGAGGATTTCCTTTCCCTAAAGGTTATGTCAAGGCCAGTCTGACATTCAGTCAAGAATGATGGAAACATAAGAGGTAGGTATGTGCAAATCCATAAGCAGAATGATGAAAATTACAAGCCTGAATTCAAGATGAAAATCCTTACAGGCATCACAAAAACACTTGACAGGCCCACCAACTTCAGGCCCCAAAAGCTGCAAACATGGATGGTTAAAAAAATATTCCACATCAGCAAGGTCACAAATTAGGTATTACACATAAATCCAGTTTCCAAAAGCCTAAGACTCCTAATGGACCAAATTTGAGCAAACATTCACATAACCCAGAACGTCATTGTAAAAAACAGTTTTAAAAATTCAAGTCTAAAGCCAAGTCTTTTAAGCCAGAAGGTATTAATCCAGAATAACAGTCCTGTGCCAATTCTCAGACTGTAGAGATTTAACACCCTCACCTCCCACAGCCACACAGTACATACTCTATAAAGAACTTCCTACTCATCCAACCAGAGAGCATTCACAAACATAGTCTTCCTGCCATCTACTGAAACGCTGTGCAAGAGAAGAATTCATGATACACTGGACTAGACAGAAGCATGACTTGTAACAATTAAGACACTCACCTACAAGAAAAAGAGACAAGAGGTTCCATATATTCTTTCAAAGACTGATTGTAAACCTCACCCGGTGACTGATTAAGGTTATAATAAGTTGCCATTAGGGAAGTCATCAGAATATCTGAACTGTTGTAAGACACATTAAATCCCGGTTTAATAGCCTGTAGGAGGAGTCAAAATAGGACTACATCTATCTGTTTTGAGGTGTTTTTTCCCCCCTTTGTAACTTTTTCATAAAATGAGAGAAATAATTTTTATTGTAGCATTTTTGCAAGGATTAATTGCAAGTACCATGAAGAGCAAAATACACTAGTCATTAACCATTCCCACAAACATTATGCTTTAAAGTGATGGCTTCTAGAGAAGAACAACATGCCTTGAGTCAAATGATGAAGAACTCTCTAAAAGAGCCTCTTTTAGAAGAAAAGAGATTTGTTTCTTAATGCGCTAATCACAGTATTGTTATTAAAGAGGTATTTACATTTATCTGACTAAATATTAATCATTCAGGATTTTTAGAAAACCCCAATACTTTTTGTTTCTTTCCCCAGCCTCTGAGGTTAAGCTGTAACTATTTGGCAGGCACATTGTTACAGTAAAATCGTTACAGATTTTCAAGACTTCTCAAACCTACCTTAAACAAAAGTCAATTACTCACATGTAAGTAAAGAATGTATTTGGTTTTGTTTTTTTTTTTTTTTGAACACATTTACATTCCTGGAAGTTTAAAAGTTTCTTTAGTTTTTCTAGAGAAGCCTCTTTCTGAAATGATGCTGGATGCAGAGGAGTGCAATGACTGGGATACTGTCAGCAAAGGAATATTCCAGGAGCTATCCTTTGGATACAAACCAACCCTGCCTGCATTAAAAAAAAAA